>BEXV01000742.1:121067-135800 GCA_003118195.1 Hemicentrotus pulcherrimus
GAAGAAGGGGAGAGAGAGACAGAGAGGGTGGGGAGAGGAAGGGGAGAGGAAGGGGGAGAGAGAGAGACAGAGAGGGTGGGTAGAGGAAGAAGGGGAGAGAGAGACAGAGAGGGTGGGGAGAGGAAGGGGGAGAGAGAGAGAGAGAGAAACAGTGAGATAGGACAGGGTGGAAGTGGAGTGGTTAAAACTATTACTTTACACAGCACTCAAACAAATCAATACCGCTTGATTCCCTTTAATCAGTTACAAGCCTCTAATCTACTAATCCCTTTCACTAATCCTCTAATCCCTTACAGTAATTCCTTCTAATCCACCACCTTGATCCCACTGATCAATAATATCTTCATTACAAGAATTCTGATCAGTGTATTACCTTCTCACCCACCTGTATTGAAACATGATTAGTGGGTCAGTAAAGCGGAAGCCACTCATAACTGCCACTGAGGATTCGTCAAAGGACAGTATTTCTTGGTCAAAAAGGGTTTAAGGTATTAACTAATCAATACTGCTGTGTGTAAACTATATGGAAGTATTGCAAAACTTTCTCATTCTGTCATTCAGACTAGGAGGATTACATGTTTTTTAAGAAAAAAAGAAGGAGAAGGAAAAACAACTTGAAGGCTTTAGGATATTGATCAATAAATACATCAAAAAGAAAACAGGTTTGGGAGTGTTGCCAAGTCTTCTCTTTCTTTTGTTCAGATTAAAGAGATTACCTGTCTTTGATCTGAAAAGAGATTCTTGAAGAATGTTGCAATTGGAACAACACAGGATTTCTAATTGTCAATCCAGTATACCTCAGTGGATATAAGCCTGTCAGTTTGATCAGTTCTTCTGTTGGTAAACTTGTAGTGAAATGCTGCTAAACCTACTAAGTTCTGTCATTCAGATTAAGAAGGATTACATGTTTCCTCTTTTTTTTTTTTTGAGAAATGAGGTTCTTGTCAAACCTGAGGCTTTAGGGTATCATCTGATCAATACATCAGTTTGAAAACATGTAGGAAAATGTTGCAAAACAATCCCTTTCCCTTGTAAAGATTAGAAAGATTACCTGTCTTTAATCTGAAAAGAGATTCTTGAAGAATGTTGCAATTGGAACAACACAGGATTTTCAATTGTCAATCAAGTATTCTGCAGGGGAAGCATGTCAGGTATTTATTAATCAATACTTCATTTGGTAAACTTATACAGTTATTTTGCAAATCCTACTCATCCTTTCCATTTAGATTAGGGGATACCTGTTGCTGTTGTTGGTGTGCAAAACAGTAAACAGATTTTTTAAATAAATGTAATGCTTCATGGGAGAAATTTCAATACCGGTAGTTTGAACATATTTGTGGCTTACACCCAGTAAAGAAGATCGATTAAAAAACAAGTCAGAAAACACATTTCATAGAACACCTTCACAATCCTAATTTTAATCAATTTAGGCATTATAGAGCTCAAGCTTAAGATCTCATCAAGCTCCTTTAATGAGGAAACTGGGGGTTAAGATGAGTCTTAACATCTTCAAGAAGATTATCAGGCCTCAGAGAACTGGAATAAAAGCTTGTTAGGAAACTTGATAAGACTTTGAAGACTTTAGTGTACATTGTGTGAAATTCATGATCATCCAAACATGTTTTCTTGTAATTCCTTTGAATCAAGCAAGTGAACAGTAATCTTTGAAAAGGGGCTGTAAACCATTGACCTTCACCAGAATTTTATCTTCTCTGGATCTGTTTTCATCAGCTCCAGTTTGCAAAATAACCCGCTATTTTCAGACTCGGGTATTATCGCAAAGCTCGAAAATTGCCTCTTCAAAAGACCGATACGCTCATCACAAACTAGCTCGGACCGCCGCTAAATAGCGGGATATTTTGGAAACAAGACCAAGAATTCTCAGGATATTTTCTCAACCAAATATCCTGCTAATTGCAACTGAGGGCTGATGAAGACGCAAATAAGCTGGATAATTTGCGATCGGGATAATTAAAATAGCAGGTTATTTGGAAAACTCAAGCTGATGAAGAAGGGCCTTCTGTAATTCTTTATATGCCGCTCAACTTATCCCCCTGTGCCATCTTGTATTTATCAAAAGTATACCAAAGGCTTTCAGATTATTTAACTGTTTCTAGTGCAAGATTAATCTAGGCCAGTGGTCAAAGGATTGTCATGTAACAGATAATTTTGCAAGGCGAGTGTGTTGGGCAAAGAATTCTTTCCCCAATTTGGTGCCTATCATTTTGTGCCAAAAAGGCACATGTGATAAACGAGGGACTGTGCAAAGAGGCAAAGAGGCACCTTAAGTATTAATCCATCTGTAATTGGCAAACTTGTGAATTACTTATCTCCTGAACACTTCCTAAATGTCTCTAGTAATTACATATTAAACTCTGTTTGATTATAAACTGTGAATGTAGATCAGTGTAGGGGTTTAACTTATCCCTTGGTTTACTTCTCATATCAGTGACCATTTTGGCCTAACGTTGTGCGACACAAGAAGATGAAGGTGCATTCTGGGGCACGTCGTTATATAGAAAGTTGTGATTATTCACAACTTTTTTTAGATTAATATCAATCGCAACTACGTATATGTACATAACAAATAGGAGACTGCAAACTTCGATTTATTGGGATTGCAACTTTTTAAAAGATGGGGCCCTGGGCTCTGTTTCACAAAACTAGTTTTAAATGACAAGTTACAGTAACTATAATAAGCTACTGATATCCCTGCATTTGATTGGATGAGAGCAAAAGTGTTATATAATTTTTGCATTTGTTATTGTGAGGAAGTTTTATGAAACAAGGGGAGGGGGTGGGGGGCAGGTCAAATGTAAGACACATGCATGCTGCTGTGACAATTGCTACACTTCATTTTGCTACAGCATTGACAGAATTCTGGCACTCCCTAATTACCCTAACTCCAACTCTAAACCTAAGGCCAAAAAACAACATGTTTAGCATCCTGCCTTTTTGAAAAATAGGTAGAAGTAGGCCCTTTTTTTTTCTTTTCAAATGGCCGCTCAAAATGGCTGCTAGGTACATTTTTCCTGACAGTTGGCTGCTGTATTTTTATTTTATTTCTTTGAATTAGAAATAGATCATTTTAGCAGTATGGTTTTTCATGTTTTAATTCATTGAAGAAAAGTTTTTTTGTTTTTTTAATTGTTAAGAAGAAAAAATAAAAATAGGAGGCGGCCCCCAAAAAGGAAGCGGGCGGGAACGCTAAACATGTGAAACAAAAATTAATGGCCTAACCTGTATATTCAATTGCAACCCCTACCCCGACCCTATACCTTTGAGTTTGACGAATTAGAGACAGCAAGGAGAAATCGTCGCCGGAGAAAATGTGGGCTCATATTTCCGGTCGTTGTGAGATTGCATTATGAAAGAAATTTTAGGCAACATGAATGTGGTATCCCCATCAGTGTTTTGTTATTACCCCATCCAAATTATTGAATGTTTCAATGATGTATGATGATGACAACATTATTTGTTTTTTTTATTAATGGGAAATCCAGAAGTCTTTGTGAAGTTCATAAATGTTTAACATTGTGAATTATAGTTTAATGCTATGAAGAGAGAGAGAAAATTAAATCACAATTAACAATTTTAGGCAATATATGTGGTATTCCCATCAGTATTTTGTAATTACCCTATCCAAATTATTTAATGTATTATCAATGTATTATGATGACAAAGTCATTCATTTTTCTTTAATGAGAAATCCAGAAGTTTTTTGAAGTTGATGAATGGTTCACATTGTGAATTCAAGTTTCATGCCATGAAGAAAGAACAATATGAAATACAATTAATTGTCATAACACTGCAACATTTGTAGACCTCAGAAGGCGTCTGCTATGAAATGCTCAGGAAAGGTAAAAAAAAACATTGTAAAATGTGGGGAGCCTTAATAAAAAGCATATCGTGTATGTGAATAGGCTCCCATACTGAATAACACAGTATAGTAGGTCTGAATTTAAAAGGTATTATAGGAGGCGAAATTGGAGTAGTATAGTATGAGATTCTAGAGAGTGAATTTGAAAAGAAAAGAAAAATTGAATAAAGAGTGAATTTGAAAAGAAAAGAAAAATTGAATAAAGAGTGAATTTGAGAAGAAAAGAAACATATAATAAAGGGTAAAGAAAATAATATGATACTGATAAGTAGGAGAAGGTGAAGAAAGAGGAAGAAGAGGAAAACGAAAAAGAAGTGGAAGAAGACGAGGCATACACATGCTTCTTAGCAGTCAGGGAAAACAGACAAACAAAGGTAATTTTCTCTTACAAATGTTCTGGAATGAAAACAAAATCAAAGAAATGGTTTAGACCATTGAAAAAGAATGCAAAGATCATGACAGCCAAGCTTCAAGTTTGAGTGCGAGATGGAAGAATCATTTGAAAAGAAAACTGTGGAGGAATTTAGTAATAATCCCTACTTCAGAAAAACCAAGAAAATGCTCTTCATATAACACCAAAGTACACACCAAATTAAGACCTAAAGTGCAAACATTAAGCAGCTGTTTTTTGAAGTATTTGATCAAGACTAAAGTAGCCTACTTAATGATGCTAATTGATGTTGTACTTGACTTGGTCTATTGCGAAAGCCTTTTATATTGTATTACTCTTTGCCCCCAAATATAAACAGTGACCCCCTCCAACTTCTTGTCTAAACTTTGTTCAGTTGTTGAACTTGAGCTTTGTATGGAGAGTTGTATTGTCTGTTAAAGGGAAAGTCTACCCTGACATTAAAAGTTGGTTTTAAAAGAAGCTGAAAAAAGAGAAAATGATCAGTAAAAGTTGCAACAATTCAAACATAAGTTGGCAACTCTGTGAGGTATCTTGCTAGCTCCTCTCTAATTTGCTCCATACAGAAAATTCCATAAACTTTCATTTTCTTAGTTATTAAAGACAGATTAGATTTGTTTCATACAGAGGTTGTATACAAAACAAACATAGTTGCACTAAGTGTATCTAGGGTGAATGTATGATTGAAAACTTTCTTAAAGAGAAGGTTGAGTTCTAGGAAGAGGTGAAAAATAATTCGTGAACTTTATCATTCGTTATTATGCAAGTGTGGAAGAACATCAGATAAGACATGTTCCGTGAAAAGCATGGCTCTTCAAATGCCTGCATATTCTAAATATCTCATGTTTATCGTAAAACTCGGGGGGGAGGTTTTTTTCGCCACGTGTTCGTGTAGTCCCATATACATCTTTCTGTGTACAGTGTTTATAACTTTACCAGATTTCTTATCATTTTGATGATTCCAGAACCTTGCAATACACACAAATTCTTATATAATAGATTGCAACCTTTTCTGGTCGATTCCACACCGTTTCTTTCACAATGCAATCGCATGACCAGAACTCAACTTCATCTTTAAAGGTAATACAAATGAATTTGGTTCAAATGAACATATTGAAAGCATAGGCGATCCTACAATATTTAGTGATCGGTGTGGTGGTTGAGATCAAGTCTAAAGTGATGAAATTGTAAATAATAAACTATTCATGTTGTATAGCGCCATCTCAAGGTCAATATATTATTTAGCTATAAAATAATGTTCTTTGAATAAAATTGATAGATTTGCTATTTATTTGGAATATATATATATCACAACTACATATTCTGAATTGTTCATGGTCGCAGCTACCATCGTATAGTCGTAGGTGCTATTTGAAATTTATCAAAATTTACCGGGAGCACCGGTAAATTTGAATATTCAATTTTTCTCGAAAGGAGAAGTGTTTTAGGGGCTAAATATTTTAGTGCTTATAATACATCTATAGGGGCATCCAGATATATCAAAATTGTAAAGGAATCACCATCCAGCCAATTTTCAAAATTTACCAAAACTTTGGAAGACCTTTAAAGGGAAATATAATTTTGTTTACATTTTCTTCGAAGGGGGCAAATGCCAATTGGGAGGGGAGCTCACAAGATATGTCACAGAGTTGCCATTTTGTGTCCGGTTGATCCCACCTACTAACAACTCTTTAACTTTCTCATTTTCAATCAGAATTAGCTCAAACTTTCACTTCAGACCTGCTCCTTTCATTTAAACAGTCATCTGAGAGCAAGAAGGATATAAAGGTTGAGTTCTGGGGAGAGGTGAAAAATAATTTGTGAGCATCATCATCGTTAGATTATGCAAGTGTGGAAGAACATCAGAAAAAAAATGTTCCCTGAAAAGCAAGGCTCTTCAAATGCCATCATATTCTAAATATGACAAGTAACTGCTTCAAAATGAAGGCCTGATTTTTATGCCACATGTTTGTGTAGTCCCCTCTTTCTGTGTACAGTGCTACAGAAAATTGTTGAATATGAACAAAAAGTGAGTAAAAGTGCTACAGAATAATTTGCATATTGTGATAGACATATTAAAGTGAACTTGCTACTGGATTTCACACATTTTGGAGACCACCATTGTTTGGTTAAATGACTCTCAGGCTGGCTAAGGCATGAATCTACAGTGTACCTCATGTACTAAGAACAGAAGTCTGTCTCAAATATAACCAAGGATTTGTGGGGGTTTCTCTATACAGTGAACATACAAGATTTGTATATATTACATACTTGAACCACACTTAACAATTGGAGAGAGAGAGAGAGAGAGAGAGAGAGAGAGAGAGAGAGAAGGAAAAAAAGAGGAGGAGGAGAATATTAAAAAGCACACTTGAATATGGAGAGAGAGTTATAAACAGAGAAAGAGAGAGTGTGAGAAATTGAAGGGTGATGGAATGGACACTTACAGAGTGACAAATAGAATGAAAGAGGGAAAGAGAGAGGAGAGAGTGAAGAAAAAGAGAGAGACATGGAAGGGAGAAGAAAAGAAGAGAGAGACATGGAAGGGAGAAGAAAAGAGAGAAAAGATAAGGGAAGAGGAAGATGAAGAACAGAGATGAAATGTAACATGGGAACACCATTTTTTTAATCAACCTTTTTTTTTTTTATCTGCTTATTTTTATGGTTTGAAATGTTTTGAAATGAATAATTGTATTAGGCCAACATTATATGGCGCATTATTGAGCCAGCTTTGACTGCTTTTCATGTAAAATGATTTGTACAACCATCTTTTGATTGCATTAATATAAATGAAGAGAGGGGATGAGAAAGAGAGAGAGAGAGGGGGGAGAGAGACAGACAGAGAGACAGAGACAGAGAGAGAGAAAGAGAGAAGAGAAAAGAGTGAGAAGGGGGGAGGGAGGTATACATTCATACCATGAAAATAAAGTCACAGGGCAGAAGAGCCTGATGCACCAAGAGCATAAAATCAAGAGTGAACGAAAATAGCTCCCCCCCCCCACCCCGCTCTGTGCCTTCCATCCTCACCCTATCTGCCACGCCCCCCTTGGTAACAAGGTATTCCTATACCAGCCCGGCCCCGCCCACCTCCTCTACCCTCAGATCCACTGAAAGGCAAAGGGGTGTTTGCCCTTTTCAAGGATGCCAGTGGTTTCTGTGGTGACCTGTCTCAAGAGCCCAGCTGCTCCAATGTAAAGTTCAAATGTTACCAAAAATGAGTATCTCCTCATGAGAACATGGGGTCATTCACACAAAAAGAAAGTTATGCAGAATATGTGTTTAATCTTTAAAGAAATGTCACACACAGAAAACCATGCATGATTATAGTGAAATGCATGTGTCTTGTACACAAGAACATCCTATGAAGTATTCCTTGTAAAGAAACTTACTGTAGTTGGGAGAGGTCAGTTTACACCAGGAGTTGAGCGTTTGCTTATGTCATGGGCATTCCAAGAGGGTGCAATACTACATCCGGCCACTCCTATTAAGGTGCACCAACAATAAACCCTAACCAGTTATAATATGGATTTCGTTCAATACAGTTTTATGGGTTATATAATCCCCGATTCTTTTCAGAGTTGTCATCTGAAAAGGTGCTCAATCCTCTGTTTCAAAATATGAATTTTTGATATTAAGACAAAGCAAATTTCTTATGGCATAGGTTCATTGTTGTTTTTTTTTTTTTGTTAAGCTATACACTAATTTTGGATAGTCTGAATGAGGGGGAGTAGCTCAACATGCATTTTTACGACCTCCAAAACATGAACAAAAACTGTAGAGGTAAATTGCCATTTGGTCAAAAACCAATTTCCTGTACCGGTATGTGTCATTGCATATTATATATATTTAAAAAAAAATCAATTTGTCTATTTTCCAAGATGCCTATTCCGATCATTTTTTAATGTACTCTCTCGGTCCAATACCATTTGGGCCATATCTATTCGGTCTAATCACCAGTTGGTCTAATGCCTGTTTGGTCTTATTCCTACTTGGTCTAATTCACAAAATGCTGGCATTTGGTTGAAACGAATGTTAGACCCAAGGAAAATGAAATAATCAGTAGCCCAAGTCATTAGACCAAATTATGAGACCAAACGATAAGATTTTAGTAATATCTAACAGACACTCTGGTAATCAGACCTTATGGAGAAGAGAAATGAAGATCGAGTGGTGCAGACAAAAATAGATTTAGATATATTTTGAGGAGTAGACACAGACTTTGATAAAATGGAATTAATAACAAGCTGGATGCAAGACAAATGGGCATTGAACCAACTTGCAACGAACCCACTCGTTGAAAGCTCACTTCGTGCATACGATTTTTAAGAAAGCATGTATAAATGCTTGTAAGTACTTGTAAGTATTTAAAGGAAGTAGCCAGGGGACCGAGGCTATTGAGTCCTCTCCTAGGGACTTGGTAATAAGGATTAATGCCTTACCAAAGGGCACAAGCTATCAATGTTGTTTTGAACCCGGGACCTCCTGGTGACTAGACCTCTGCTCTACCACTGAGCCATATAGCCTCCTCTGGTGAGAGGTTTATCTGACATTTCCTCTAGCAATCTTTGCTCCAGGATTTATCTTGTCTTAAATATAGGTTTTGGATGAGGGTTTCAATTAGGTTAACGATTAGGGTTAGGTATGGTGTCTAGTCAAGCGTTGGAGTTAGAAATTACAACGGAGCAGTGGTCCAAGAATATGTCGTAAAACGGTTGAGAGCCAGGAGGGTATTAAAGAGGCATGTTCCCTGTATTCCAGAGGGCGTTCAAAATACGTACCCGCTGGCGGACGGTGCTAGCTGCCTATATTGCACTAAAACAATATGGCTCTTACGCAGATGGCATGTTCCGAATGCCCGCACAATGCTGATTATCGCATACACGTGCCGAAGTAATATACCAATCGCAGTTCGGCTCTAAGATTCGGCTGCCGTTTCCACCCACTTTCGTGATGTCGCGATCGGCAGCGATTAGCTAGCTTGGCGAAGGTAGGCCAGGCCGCGCATACTTCGATTGACAGCTGTATGCAAATTAGAAGTCGATCTTCGGAACCAAGATGGCGATGACTAGAGCAGCGATAACTAGACTGGCAGGAACATGCCCCTTTAATAATGATAATCTGTTCTTGTATAGCACATAACACATTATGATATGATGACCCTCTGCGCTTCCAAAGAGCTTCGGAAATTATTACCTGCCCTGTAGCTTTACTCCAGCGGCTGTTATAAGGGCAAAGTGCATTTCAAAGGATAATCCCACCAGGTACCCATTTACCTCACCTGGGTGGAGGGTGGCAAATGTAGATCAATGTCGTGCAAAAGGACGTTTGCGTTGTGTATTTACTCGATATGATTTAACAAAGAGAGACTCAATGCCCTTCACGCTCTCAACAAGGGGGGATCTGGGATACCTTGGATGCCAGGCCTGAAGTTTCCCACAGAAGTTAACAGACCCGTTGCCTAGTGCCAAGGGTATCACTGCAAAATCACTTTGAAAATCAAAACATTCTTTTTTCCAGTACGTTCCTCTAGACGGAGATCGGTAATCACCCTTTGTTGACGGTCTCCTCACCGCAGACAAACTCATGGGCATGGCCATGTAGCCATGAAATTAGCAACAATTTCCTCTCTTTAATTCTATTTTATTGATGCAAAAAATGTTACAAAGGGAGATCCTTTTTTCGCGAGAGGAGGTGTGGTTCTAAGTTCTAAACAGGTTCAGTAATCTTTGTCATGGTAGTTTTATTTTCTGTTTAAGATAGATGTTTGTTTGTTTAGTTCATGAATCCTCTTTTCCTCTCATAAGTCCACCCTGATCTAAGTGAGAGTTTGAGGACACTCACTTCCACTAGTTGCTGCTTAAACGATAGGTTTCAGCGATAGTTTTAACCATGTCTCTCAAAGAGTAAATATTTGTATCCTCAGTAAGGTTCAAATGACAACAGTCCCTTTTAAACTGTTAGTACAAGTTGAGGTTTTAAACTTCAAAGTTATCTTGTAGTTAGAGACAGTGTAGACACTCTCGTTACATAACTTTAAGTTTACTTGCAGTTACGCACCTCAAGCAGTTTTAAGGTTAGCGTGGTAATAACTACGAGCAGTGGCGGGTCCTAGTTATCTTCGAGATAACGTGCCATTTAGATACAGGTATTTTAGAGGTCATGTCAGCTGGTAGTTCAAATAAATTCTTGTAGTTTAAGCTTTGAAAAACTATGTGAACCCTCGTCATTGTCAGTGGATCGCTGTTCATAACCTCAAAGTTGATAACTTCAAGGTTTCGCAAACTTAAAGTTAAAAGCTTATCAGTACTAGTTTACAGGAGGGATTAGATCGCCCTGCAAGATCACTGGACAGGGGATTATCTCATCAACTCAGCTCTCAGTTAACATAAGAAAAAGAGGATCATGGGGGACCAATGGTCACTCATAAGTATTGGTTAAAGGCCCACTGCACTACTTGTAGCTACTTGCGCCATCTATATAACAAACAGTGCCTAATCTGTGACCATTGGTTCCCCATGATCCTCTTTTTCTTATGTTAACTGAGAGCTGAGTTGATGAGATAACCACCTGTCCAGTGACCTTACAGGGCGCTCTAATCCCTCCTGTAAACTACGGCAGATAAGCTTTAATAAAGAGATGGCGCAAGTAGCTACAAGTAGTGCAGTGGGCCTTTAAAACTACAAGTTTAAAACTTTGAATATGTGAACATAGCTGTTTATTACCAGGCCTTCAATCAAGCAGAGTTCATTCACTTTCTTGGCCTTGATCTGAACCCATATTTCAAGAGATCGACAGTGGAAAATTAAACTTGTTTACATATTAATGTTCAGGTTTCTGGTGGTATTCTCTCAGGTTTCTGGTGGTATTCTCTCTGAGTCATTCCTATCACTCAGGGAACATACGTTTAAGATTGTGTAAAAAGTACTTGTGGGTTATTACTTCATAACCTCATATCCATATGGTAGAATGTGATATAATGTTATACATGTTTAGATTGCAAATGTTTTTGATGTGGGTATGTATGTATTCATAGAAAACCATGATCTTGTTGAACATGTTAAAGGAAAAATTGTTTCTGTAAAATTCATCTTGAGAACTGATCTTGCAATTTCATGAAAAAAAGAATCCATTTATTGTTTGTTTTTTATTATGTCGCAAATATGAACAGTGTTTTATCATGTGCATGTCAAAGTTTTGCACCATTCCAAATTGTATCACATTGTCTAAAATTTGCTCAAAATCAACAATACAAATATAAAAAAAATGATACAGATATGAGTTTATATAGGCTACAAAAACGCAGCGTTGATCAAAATATATAAATGAGGTTTGAATTACTCTATATATATAATTATATAGCAAATAAGAACAATTGTGATGTGACAAGGTCATTTTTTAAATAATTTTATACAAGTTATAAGAATTGGTTTAAATCTTGCTGAAAGTCACAAACAATAAAAAACAATGGACAAAGATAAGGGCTTATGGGCTTCAAAAATGTAGCATCAAATTTATGGTTTAAAATTCAGTATATCCAGTCATTAATAGTATGAAATATGTGGGCATTGTTAGAGCATCCCTTTTCATGGGATATTATGCTGCCATGATGTTCTTCAATCAAAATAAATACAAAATGAGTAGATATGGCCAATTATGTTCACCTTTAACAGACCTTGGCCTTCTCTTTAAAATGTTTCAGAGTTCAAGTGAAGTTCAGTCTAAAGGTGATCACAGAGAGCACACACGGACAGTGCAATATATATATATATATATATGTATATATATCAAAAGAGATATATATAGCTGAATATAAAAAAACATAAAAAGATTTAGAGAAGAGAACAAATAAATGGAATATTGAAACAACTTGATTGGGATATCGACAGATGTATAGATAGATATATAGATGGATAGATGGATTAATAGATAGATATATTGATGAATAGATAGATGAAGAGAAGAGTGGAGGGGTGCGAGAGGGAGATAGCGGAGGGAAACAGTGAGATTGAAAGGAAGAAGATGATGAGAAGGGGGAAAAAATATGACGATAAAACTTAGCTATCTCTGTTGGCTCGCTTTTCTTCAAGTCTCTCTGAAAGTATGTCTATACCATTCTTAAATTTTTTGTATCTCTGCAGTGAAACTCTTCATCACGCAAGAACTACTCGATGTTTCTACCATTCACACCAACAAATAGGCCTACACGCTACACAACAAAGGTAAGTACTCTCTTTTAATGTAACCCCCCTCACCCTCCAAAAAAAAAGTATCCTAGAAATTTTTATTTAGAGCTGCGTAACAATAATGTACATTTTGATATATTTATGTGTTATGGTACGTAAAAGAATACTGATGACTTTCTCAGTATGGAACTGATTTAGGAGTGATACTACTTTCATCTTTGTTGAATATTCATAAGTGGGCAGGGCTCGGCGTATGTAAATGACCACCTGTAGCTAAACTGGATCCCGCCCACATTCAAATTTTGGTCCATCAGGGAAAAGCAGCTGCGTTGACGAAATGACAACAAGGCAGTTTGAAGGGGGTGGGGGTGTCCCTTTGCGAAATATACCCTGCTTGCATGACATTTCTTTAGTGTGTATACTGCTCTCTCTCTCTCTCTCTCTCTCTCTTTCTCTCTCCTTTTCTCCCACTCTTCTTCCTTTTTAATGTGTCTATTCTCTCTCTCGCATCTGATGGAATGTGTTACTCAATAGGGGTGCAGCCACGCGCCCCTCGCCCATTAAGAGTTTAAAAACCTCTCGCCTCTTTTGTCCCCCAAATCCACACTCCATACTTCCACCGAAATTAAAATCCAACTCCGGCCATGAGATGGAAATAGAAATAATAGGCAAGAAAGGAAAAAAGAGAAAAAGATTGAATGCCTGCACACGCTTTGGTTTTCCACTTGCCCTGCTCTATTGAAAAGGGTTTATTTCTCCATCTCTTGAGCCAGTGTTCCTCTCCCCTTGACTGAATGCTTCCACCGAAGAATGGACTGAAGGAATTCAGGGTTGGACCAATCAGCTGGCAAAGGCTTCTCAGCTGCTCCGTGCAGAGGCATGCCGAGCCGAGCCACGCGTGCAGCGTGTGCCGCTCCCCCAATCCAGTGCCCTGGATAAATTCTTTCACATTCATACCGATCAAGGGAAAAGAAAGCGAGAGGCCCTGGCTTCTACTCAAAGGATAAAAAAGGGGGGCGAGAGAATAGAAAAGAAAATAAAGTTTTAAGTACTCTTTAAGGGGAAAAAAAATTAAGAATTGGGAAGCGGAGGCGCAGAGGGAGGGCAAAAGAAATTGAATAAGCACACATTGATATTTAAACGGGGGGCGATCGGCTGCCTGCCTGTGTAAACTGTACCGTCAAGGAGAACCCCGTCTCGGTGTCCGAATGAAGGGCGGAAAGGAAACACAAAGCGCAGGTCAAAGGTCGGGCAGGTGTGGATTGGCCCCGACACAATAGGACTGCAGGGCAGGTGGTAGAATGATCAGGAGAGAGAGAGAGAGAGAGAGAGGGAGAGAGAGAGAGAGAGAGAGAGAGGGAGAGTAAGAGAGGGAGGGAGAGTTTTCTATTTTCTCTGTAAACTTAATCATCTCCTTTCTGGCTTGACTTTCAACTTGAAAGGAGGATGGGGGAAAAAATTGGTGAAAAGAAAACCACTTCAACCGCACATTCCAATAGAGAATAGTCTAGCTTCAGGACAGGTTTGTTGTTTATTTGCCTTGATAAATCTGCATTTAATTACTGTCTGGAGAGTGTAGACTATTCTTTCTCATTGAAGTTGCAGGAACAACATTTAACATGTAACATTTTCTCTCTGTAGAACATTTCATTAGAAGGATTTTACGTTTAACTGAAAAGAATGAAATTCACTTTGTATCAAGTTTTCTAACGAGGGAAGATAAAAGTCGCTTTGAATTGGAGCTAGGCTAATAATACAGGGGGAAACAGTGCATGCAACAATAGCGAACAAAAGGACCAGCACTGGAATGAAATTAAGAAGGTACAAAGTGGAAAAGCAAAGAAGTAAATTAGTTATTGGAAAGGGGCACAGAGAATAAAGAGAGGGCAACTTCTATTGGAGTTTGTGAGGTCTGAATTACTTTGCACTTTGGAATGTGTATAATTTCCTATTTCTTTGTGCTTTGTTAACTTTTCACTGTATACGTTGCTGATGTGATTTACAAGAGAAAGTTGGATTAATATTAGCATTAAGACATTATTTATTGAATCAGTATGTCATGCTTTTTATGTATCCACAGAATATGATATTTAAGTTCTGAGATGGAGAGTAATTATATGTATTATAGAATTGATCACTGATGTATTTGCCATTTATATCTTTGATTACAACTGACATGATTGTAATTCTCTCAGTGTGGGTGATTGCACCCCACCCCATCCCCTCATCTTGTGAATTGATTGATGCACCCCCCCCCCCCC
>BEXV01000742.1:163061-173410 GCA_003118195.1 Hemicentrotus pulcherrimus
TTTATCAATTTCTTGAGATTACCCTTGCGTTTTTTGTAAGCAGGTGCCCCATAATGAAATGCTAATTATTATTTTATTGTTTTAAATAAATATACATTATGAAACACTTAGTTTATGACAGGACTGTCTTCTAAGTCGGTTGTCTCAAGCACGAAGAGTTTTCTGATTGTTTAGCATTCATTTGAGAAAGTTATCAGTACCTTGTCAGTTTCTTGAATCAAGAATGCTCATGAAATAAAAAGAAAAGCAAAATATACTTCTACATCTTCCTTTGTGTGTTTACTTTTCTTTTTTCTTAAAAGTGGTTGTGTAGTGTGAGAATAAAGCAATTTATTCAGTTTGAATTTTATTTATTAATATATCCATGATGGACCTTCTAATAGAGAACTTCTGTACAAAAAATGTAACAAGACATGAAGTTACATTACACAAAAATGTAAATTCTAAAAACAAATGAGATGTAAACAGCACTAAAATGCATGTGTATTGATCATACTGAGAGAGAGATTATTATTTTGTGACGTTTGATAAACAAAACGGTGGCATGTAAGTTAACAAATGGTGAACTTCCTACTACTATCGGGGCAGTTGCAGAGAAGACAAAAACTTGACCTTTAAAAAGTTATATTCATTATAACGAGCATATATTTTGTCACCAAGTCAAGTCAATATCAAGTTGATAAAGTCTTCAAAATGCAAATCCATTTCCGGGTCAATAATAAGTGGAAATTGATGCCTTTCTTACTAGGGTGCCTTCAATGTGTATACAGATGTATAATGGATTAAAATGTATCACTATCAACATGACTGACAAAGAAAGCGGACAAAATATACAGTTCTTCAGGAAAACAAACGAACATTCCTTCACTGCTGTTATGTAAAATTGTGTAGAACAGGTGAATATGCATGTGACACCTGTTCTACACAATTTTACATTATAGCAGTGAAGGGATGTTCCTTTGTCTACCTGAGGAACTGTATATTTTGTCCGCTTCCTTTGTCCGCCATATTCATAGTGTATACTTGTTGAATGTTGATAGCAAGAATGCTATTCGCACTAGCTTGAAATGCAAAGCAAATGTAAGGTCTTTCAAGGAACAACCAAACTATCTCTCCACCCCCACCCCCTCCCCCATCTCCCTCATCTCAGTAGGGGCGGCCACCCCTTAGATGAATATGTTCCGTCTAATTACTCTCTAATCTGTAGTGTCATGGAGGTATTTGGTCCAGCAGCCATGGACATGAACCCAGCCAATCACAGGGTGATGATGACCAGTTAAAGGTGCAATTGATTATTCGCCACTCAAAATCAAACTTTGGTTTCTAGTCCTCCTCCTCCTCCTCTGACAACTACCTTCAATATATGTACATGTATGTACCTCATCATTTACAATGCCAAACTGACTCCAACAAGAAAAAAAAAAGAATCGGACACTGCAGACAGGTGGTCTCTCTAGACAGGTTCTAGAATACATGTCTATTTTAAAAGGGATGCAATATGTAGGTGACCACTCTAGACAGGTGGCCTTTACAGAGAGGTGGCTCCTTAAGCAAGTTTGACTATACTTGTGAATACTACGTTACCATCTAAGGAAGATAGCGATCAAGGCTCTTTGAGATTTGACGCAGTAAATTGCGGCAAAAAAAACAAAACAAAATTTGACTGCTTTCTTTTGTTAATGTTTAAATGGAGGGCAACTGCATGCACACAGCAAAGTTCCTACGTATATTCACTTAGCTCTTTGTTATAAGATAGGACATGTGAAGCATATTACACTTTACATGTACATCATATAAAAGACAAAATGGTTTTCTTCTGCATATCTGAACAAAAGCTTTCGTCCTGTACTTGTTTGGCCTCATGGCTAAACTCTCTACTCTCTTCTTTTACTGAAAAGGCTGTACTTCTAACTCTAATAAAAACTAACATGTCTTCTTTTCGTAGAAGAGTTGACTAGTTAGGAATGCACCGTGAAACCAAACTTCAAACCTTCGTGGCCCCTCCAACTTAAACTTGACCCAAAAAAATATTTAGGGCAAAAGTGCAATGTTCTCTCTTCTCCCTTTCTCTCTCGTGAAGGACAAACAGAGGAGATGAGAGAAAGGGATAAAACTTACTGACCTTTGTGGATGCCCCGCCCCATATTTTGACCCCCTCTCCCTTGCCCACTCACCCCTTTTCTTGGTGGAACCGGTTGTAGGACGTACCCCTCTATTGTTCTTGGAGACACCTGTAGGAAGTTTTTGATATGTGACAGTACGTGTTTCCGTTAGGGGCTCCTAATTGCATTTTCCTGGCGGAATCGTAAGTGTTGGGACAGGAGAGGAAGAATTTGATTAATTGGGATTAGAGTTTTAATTCCCAGTATGTGCCTTGTAAAAATAAGTATTTCAGGACTTGGGAAAGAGACGTTGAAGTTGTAATCGTCTAAAGGCCCGTCTTCACTACCTCGAGATTGCCAAATATCCAGTTATTTGAACTATCCCGATCGCAAACTATCCAGCTATTTGCGTCTTCATTAGACCGAAGTAGCAAATTAGCTGGATAGTTGGTCGGGTTAATATCCCAAGATATCTCGGTCTAGTTTGCAAAATATCCCACTATTTCCGAACTAGCGGGATAGTTTGTGACCGTCTTCATTAGACCGAAGTACGGAGTCAAATATCCCAATCCCATCATGCACAATGATTTCCGGTTCGCACATGCGATCTATACCGCTCAGCGCGCTAGTACAACCACTGACCTTGAGTAAACACGGAAAACCGCAAACTAGACCGAGATATCTTGGGATATTATTCCAACCAACTATCCAGCTAATTTGCTACTTCAGTCTAATGAGGACGCAAATAAGCTGGATAGTTTGCGATCGCGATAATTCAAATAGCTGGATATTTGGAAATCTCAAGATAGTGCAGACATGCCTAATGGGGCAGCTATGAATTGATAGACCAGGGTCATATGGGGTTACAATCAACTCTACCCTTCCCCCCCCCCCCATTAATAGTCTCCTTTTAATTAGCCATATCTTTACAATGAATATAAACTTTTAATCAATTCTATATTACAGAAAGATCTAATAATTGTGGCAAGATAATAGATCAATCGATTTTCACAATAGACTTTAAGTTGATGTTTATGTTACAGGGCCAAGAAACAAAAGAAAATGTCTTTTCAAATATTTTGTTTTTGATATGGGCAGGTGGTATAGCATGTTTCACTGTATCTCAGTGGAGGAAAGCAAGATAGTAGGATACAATGTTTATTCCTGACTTATCTCACACACTTTTTAACAATTAAGACAATGATATTTTACTATCATATCACACATAACATTCCAATGCACTTCACAGTGATATTATTACCTCTGGTCACTGGATTTAAACCAGTGCATGTGTGCACCATCTCCACTCCTTGGGGAGTATTCTTACCATTTTCCTCTGATCACATTCTGGCATATAGGGTAATGGCAAATAGCATTTTCACTAAAAAAAGACAAAAACTTCCCTAGCATTTAAACCAGTCAAGAGGAGGAGGAAAAGCCACCCCACCCCCACCTAAAAATTGACCATTTGGCTCTGATGACGGTCAATGAAAACTGACCGCAACAACTCCCCTGGTCAGAATTTACTTGCGATCTATCAGGAGAGGGGAAGTGTTTATATTGACATAATAAATACTTGGGGTTTTATCCCCAGAAATGAGAACCGGTCAGAGTAATTATTCTTTTGTTAGAGGGCAAATTTTCACAGAGGGTGGCGTGGAACAGAGAGAAAATGGGGCAAAAGCAAAAAAGAAATGAACAGAAGAAGAAAAAAAAGATCCACCCTCATTTTCCTTTCTGTTTTCTCTGCTTTTCTTATGTGTAGTAATTACTTTTTGATGGAAATAAGGAGGATGATTTTTTTGTTTGAACATTGCCTTTCTCTCTTCACTTCCTGTACCCTAGTTCTTTGTAGAAAGTAAATAAAGAAACTCTTCACGAGGGCATTCATTTAAGGCCTTCCATGAAGACGTTCTTGTAGCCTTATCGTTACAGGATTCATCTCGTTTCTATAATTTAGAAATTTACATTATGCATTTTTATGAACCAAACTAAGTTCTGTCACTTTTTGCACAATTTGTTTCTATAATATATGCATTTGTTATGAACCAAAATAAGTTTTCCTTCTGTTACTTTTTGCACAAATTTATAGTACTGACATGAGCAACGCAACTGTGTCTAAATGCCTTCAAAGAGTCTCAGTGGCTCTTGCACGTCAATGGAGTGAGGTAAGCAATAACATCAAATATTGTAGAAAGTTTTAAATTTGCACTATGCATTCATAACACCAGACCTGGAAACACTCTGTTCCTTGGATAGGATGTTAAATCTGAGGCCCTGTGTAGAGGAGAGTCACCACCTTTGCACATTAAGAACTCACTGCACTATTCATATAAGAGTAGGGGGCAACCCTGGTGTAGTGGTCCACCTTCACACCCCCAAGAGAGACCCAAGAGTTACAGTGATTCCGTTTGCTGTTTCTTTCCAGGCACATCAATACTTGATGATATTAATGAAGTCAGATAAGACAATCATCCTAAAAGTGATTAAAATATTTACAATCTGGCTAAAGAAACTTTCCCCAGACCCGAAAACTTAGTTTTCAGGCACCAACGCTCATCCGTTGCAACATGTGCAATGAGTATAAATATACATTTGCCACTCTCCACCCAGGTGAAGTAAATGGGTATCCGGTAAGGAAGAAATTCATATAGCACAGGTAGCTGTGCTTTGTAAATGGACCTATTATCATAAAGGGTCTGAACTAGGAGACTTTTGAGGCTGATGCCCATAGGCCCTGTATTGTAGCTTCTCACCAGTAGAACTGTTGATTAGGCTTCATTCAAGACACAATATTTTCCAANGGGGGGGTCTTTGCTTGCAGAATGAGGCCAACTCCACTGTTCATGCTGACCCATATGAGTCGCCAGGCCAAAGTTGTTTGACCTACATACACACAACAAGAAATCCTTCTGACCGAAGTGACCAACCAACCACCATTTGTTTTTCCTTTCCTTTCCTTATTTTAAGGACAAGGCACTCTTTTCCTAAGCGTTCAAGGCAAAGACTTGCTAGTCTACAGGCCAGACTCCATTTGTAAACTCTGCAGTTAATGGTAATGACTTGAAGCAAGACTACTTAACAGGTAGTGAACCATAGCCCTAAAATATGCAGTGGCATGAAGGTGGGCCAAAGTTTGGTGGCGTTGTGAGCTGTGTACATCTATTACTGTTCATAGCTATGTTAAAGAAGATGTAAGCTTGACAAATATATAGTTTTAAACTTACAAAATAAATAAAGGTCATATTTAGGGAGCTTTCTTTAGGAATATAGATTTAATATGATTGCCATTTGAACTATTCAGGATATGGATACTGCAACAGTGTCTTTAGACAACATTAGAAATTGAAATAAAACACTTGAAATAAATTTAAATATTAATGATACAAATGATAGTGATGATGATGATGATGATGATGATGATGATGATGATGATGATGATGATGATGAGAAGAAGGAGAAGGAGAAGAAGAAGAAAAAGGAGGAAAAGGAGAAGAAAAAGAGAGAGAGAGAGAAAAAGAAGAACATGAGGACAAAGAAAAATAAGTTTTTTTATTCAGTTAACTTTTTCAAGGCAATTATTTTCCGAATGGCAACCCTAAACAGGGCCCATTTTTACCGGAAAATTAATAAATTCCATTAAAGATCATTTGATACACAATTTATAGCATATCTCATCACCTTTTCATATCATATGTGACATCTACGTGAAACGGACGCATTCCTTCTCGAAATGTCTGGACCTAATTTGGACAATTCAACACTCAATTGAGGTCCATTTGGGGAAGGGTCTAAATTTCCAAACCCCAGGGTCTGTCTGACAAATTCCCCTTTTAAAGGCAATATCGTTTGTAAGTAAGATTTTAAAATATTTTCTGTAGTAATAATCTTATTCATACCAAATATGACATAAGTTTAGGAATGCAGATCTATTTTAAAGTAACATTTGTGTACCATGCCGTGATGTATAATGGAAACTTATCAGTCTTTTGTTCTGGAACACCTCAAGTTTTCAAAATGCCCTTCAAATTTAAAGAAAAAATGTAATTAATAAGGTCCACAAATGTATGTATTTCTTCTAATAAGTCATCATTTTGTTATTGATCATACTGTTCAGAAGAAGAAAGAATAATTTATTTCTTTATTCATCAAGAGTGTTCTTTTTAATGTATTAATGATAAGCCAAGTCTTCTTTAATTCTTATTGATTTGTTATCTTTTTTCAAAAGTGCCCCACAACTCATATGGAAGAATTGTTCTTTAATCATTCTTAGGTAGAAATCTGTAGAGAGCAGAAAGGGCGTTAACCCTGTGCAAATTAAGAGAGGTAGCACCTTTTTGGCTCTAAGACAAAATTTGTTTTAATATTCCTCCTCACAAGTACAAGCAAAAGAAGGAAAATGTCATGTTTTGCACACAAAATTTGTTGAGTAATTACCCTCGCAAGCAAGAGAGGGAAAAAATACCGGTAATTGCAATATTTTAAGTGCAGTGTACACTCACCTAAACTCAAATACCCAAACCTCATCGAGTCTGTACTTTCTCGAATTGTATCAATTAACCTATTGAAACATTTAGTTAAGATAATCTTGATTACCATCTACTAACAAACAAACATTATGAAAGGTACGACAAAGATCCTACCTTGATCCAGGTAATTGCATTCTTCCTGCAAAGAACTATTAAACTACTCATTTGACCTTTTTTTACAGAAAATATTTCCCCCTCCAGCTCGAGACCATTCTTAATACATTTTACAATTTCCTTTCCTTTTGAAGCTAAATGCGATATTATATTCACTGACAAATTAACATTGCACTTCAAAGCTGAAAATTGTCCGCTCTGTAAACCTATTCCCCGTTTAATAAGGGTAGTTTTTCTTTCTCCCCGGGCAAGGAGAAAGGTTTTGCTATTATAAAGAGATGGCAAACAATGCCTGCGCATTCATTATCCTGTTAAATATAATATCCCATTTGGTTTGGGTCAAAGGTCAACTTTGCAAGACTTGTATCCCCCATCACAGGCCTAACATAGTTATGTGACAGAAATGGACTTCTTAAGTAGGAAGATGAATATGTTTAAATGGCATAATTTACATGAGATATCAAGTTTTCAGGTCTTTCCTTATCTGTACCTAATAGTATAGCTTCCTTTTCAATAAATCTAAAACTTTACAATTCCAAACTCTTCTTCCATATGTCAAGAAGTGCTTTATTAATGACATTTATCATGATAGTTATTCTTCACATTGATATTTATTGCTGACATGGGTTGCCATTGGTCGGATATGAAATATAAGAGCAAGGTTATTGGACAACTTTACGATTTATATTGCTTTTGATGCCTTAAAAAAGGGAAAAGATTACCATCATTGCAATAATAATTATCTGGATTTATATATCGCTTAGTACTAAATACCGTTTCTAAGCACTTTACAGATATTATCCCGGTCATCAAAATCTGTCACGCACTGCACCATCTCCACTCCCTGGGGAGTATTCCTACCATATGTTCACAGTGAGGGCATATGGCAATTACTAACACAAAGGCTTTCGTCATCCTACCAGGTCCCCATTTCTCTCCTGGATATGGAGTGGCAAATGTAGATTAATGCCTTGCAAAAACATTTCGAGTCGAGTGCTTAACCACTCGACTACTACACCTCATCATATGTAGATGTAGAATCATTATTATGTTAGAGCGGTTGCAAAATTAGTCACTATATCAATATTATGACCCCTCCCAGGCTACGCCTTCATAAATATTAATGTTATTCCAAAGTTATTCATGTTGTCAATCTTATGACCCCTCCCAGTCTCGTTAGGTTATTTCCGTTTCTAACAGGCATATAAATACCTGCTGGTAGTGCATAGCGAGTTTAAGCTAATAGTCCAGTAGCCTATGCTTACGATAATACAATGAGATATAAACTCTTGCCCCCGTCCGTTTCCAATCTTCACACCGATATATGCTCGCGTCCACGGGTGGTCTTTAATAATATCATAAAATCTTTCCTCTCCCTGGGCATTGGCTTTTGTAAGAGGGAGTCTGAATTTTAAATATGACCCGTGGCCGGGTCGTCAGAGAGCGTTTGGGGGGCATTCCTTTCTCCGAAAAAGCTATAGAATAATCAAGACCGCCCCCCTTTGTTGGGTGAATTAAACTCCCCTCTTTTTTGTGTGGGATTTAGCCCCAGGGAGAACGGAGAGGACTTTTGAATTATGATAATAATAAACAGTGACAAAGTGACTAGGGTCAGTCTGGGCTGGACCGGTCAGTGAATGTCTGACTGGATGGACTGGCCAAATGAGAGGCCCCATTCACATATGAAAGAAGTGCAGCATGTGTGTTTGTATCAGGTCCAAGAAAGAAGTCTGCACTTCTTGTTTAGCATCAGCTCTTGTGCAATGTGGTGGAGTGAAATGAACAGTAGGCCATTTTCATAATGTAACCAAATTCATACCAAAGTGCCTGAATACAAATTATTTCAGCCTCCTGTTACAAATAATTGTTTTTCAGTAGTCAGAATGCAAATTGCATATAACATAATGTCAGGTAGGGCTGCTAGGGCGAGCCATAATACCCAGCAACAACCAATGTATGCAATTTTAATTCTGACTTTTAAAATACAATTAATCGTAACATGTGAATTAAATAATTTGTAACATGGCTCCTAACAAAGATTTGTGCATCAAATTTGATCACATTACAAAAAATGGACAAGTGCTTTGGACCGGCCAGACTGGACTATGAAAGCGCTTGAATGGTGAAAGAGATGCCATTCACACATGAGAAATGTTTGTATACCACTTGTTTTTTTCATGGCCTGGAACACGTATAGGTGTCCTCCTTTGATGTTATTAAATTGATGGTATTCTTTTGTCTTCAAAATTCCCCCTCTTGTATTTTACTTCTCCTCTTCTCTCTCTTTCACATTTTCCATCCTTCTCCCTCTCTCTCTCTCTATTTTTCCTTTTTCTACATCTCTTTCTCTCTCTTTGTCTTTGTCTTTCTATCCTTCTCCCTCTCTCTCTCTCTCTCTCTCTCTTTCTCTCCCTTTCTCTCTCCCTTTTCTTTTGTTATTTTTCAAGGACAACCATTTCTTTGACCACTGCAAGAGCACATCTTTTCGGGTACAAATTGATGTTGACAGTAGAAATTACTCTATAACAAGAATCAGAGTTTTTGGATGTTATGGCTCATTTAGGCCACTCTGTCCAACTTGCTTTGCTCAATAGCTCCATTTCTATCACTTTGTTCAACAAAATCCATTTATTTCCTCTTTCCATTTGAACGGCGCAATGAGCAATGCAGTCACAGCCTGTAACAGGTAACCAACACTTTAAAGGGAATTCCTACCATGACAGTAAACTACTGTAGAGGAAAAATAAAAATCAGAGAATTAGACTGGTGAAAGTTTGAATGAAATCAGATTTTAAAAAAGGATAAAGTTGTATGCAAATTTGCCTAATCAGCAATGTGTTTGTGATATAGTGGCAGACAACTTTCCCTTTTGATCCGACACACAAAATGACTAAAATTTCAATTTTAAAAGAAAATATGACTCGGGAGGGTTTATTCTCTGTAGAGGACTTAGTATGGTATAATATATTTCTTTAAGTAGTGCCCCAAGGAAGAAGGCACTTACACAGACAAAAAAATATAAATATTTGTGTACACATCAATTGGGGAGTTATCCCTCTCTACATCAATGGTCTAAAAATCTGACTATTACTTATTGGCTCTATAGCTCTTAAGTCGATTCGACAACTAATAGTCTTTATTTTCCCACTAAAAGAAATCTTCAAGCCCCCCCCCCCCTTTTTTTTTAGGGAAGTTCGAAATCTAAATTGGTATTATCTTTCAGATGCCGTTGGAATTTAACCTTTTCTTTTTGTTTTGGCTTGCAAATGGGACATATACCTTTAAGGTATGGAGATTGATTAGTTGTAGGAGTTTAGAAAGTGTAACTTTCTTTACAAATCAACTACAACAATATTTCTGACCTGACATGACCCCTTTGTAATCTTTGTCCATATCATAAAGCACCTATTACATCCAGTATAGGAAATTGCTTTCAGGGCAATGAGCTGGAAAATGAGTAGATTACTCTGAATGTCCAATTATCATAAATGCATATATATTTGAATGATAACAAGTGTAACAAATTGCAAGTGTGTACGATTAATTTTGACCGGGTATAACCTGTGTCCAATGAAGTGAATGGCATATGTCCCCCCCCCCACCC
>BEXV01000743.1:13525-46944 GCA_003118195.1 Hemicentrotus pulcherrimus
ACGAGGTGCGTTTTGAGATAAGTTTTTAATAAATTCTCTAACTCTCTATATCTCTCACATATTTGGGAAGTCTATTCTACAATCGGCGGAGGGCTGCTGCCATCACCTCTCTCAGCTTTGGGATTAAAATGGAATAAAATATAGTCAAGAGTAACAAAAGAAGAACCAATAGTAAACATACCTCAATAATAGCTTGGCTCTTTTGGACCTCTCATGTGCGTGGTTTCAAATGAGACAGTGATGCTTTTTCCAACGTTACCTGGTAAAATGCCGGCATATAAGAAATTGCCAAAGGTTTTATGCTGGGGCCGAGCCAATAAGGAAAACAACAGATGCGCTATTATTAGGATTTTGTTCATTGTAGTATAATACGCATCGAAATACAACAGGGCAGCTGCTTCGTGACCTGTCGTATTACTTTTAATTTGTTGAGTCTATAGATGTAAAATTCCTCCTATTTGAAAATCTAATTAAACGTCTATAGATTTTTGTATGTTTTGTGATTAAAATGAAAAGGTCACATGCGATGCTGAATCATGTTGCATGAAAGTAATATATACATTCTTACAGATTGCAGATTTTAAAAGCGAGAGAAAGAGAAAGAGAAATACATAGACAGAGACATAGACAAATAGAGAGAGACAGACAGAGAGAGACATATAGAGAGAGACAGACAGACAGAGACAGATAGAGAGACAGACAGACAGACAGACAGACAAACAGAGAAAGGGGGAGAGGGTCCGAGACCCAAATCTTTTTCTTTTTAAATCCTCGCTTGTGTATTCTTTTGGGGTTTTCGGTCCCGTTGACTGTCGGGCTCGCGCGCAGCCGGTCTTTTGGGGCCTTTTTAAATTGTTGATCCCATGGACGTTTGGTCTCATGAACAGTCGGTCTCTTGGGTTTTTGGTCTATAATGGGATGATCTCACAAGTGCTAATCAAATATCAAAGGAAGACAATTAATTAGAACCGAACTATTTTTCAAGATACCTGTATCATGTCATTGTGACTGTTTATGCTATTCAGTGAAAAGTTCAGCGACACTGCTTGGGAAATGGTAGTGAGGAATTTCGACCCACAACTATTGAGAATGTGGAGAGCTTCACATAAAGTGCGGGCGCTAAGTAATTATATCATGTTCTCTTCTCGCAGTTGTCCCTTTTATTATATTTTCAATGTCTACCCCTTTTTGCAACATTTGCTCTAGGGTCCCCCGTGTATGTTAAATCCTAACCGGCGAGATACGATTTTGAATACGCATTCGGCCATCCGGTTTAGCGGGATTCGAACCCTTATTTCAATCAACCATGTTTCGATAGACAGATGCTCCGTCGACAAATAACCCCTTGGTTTTACAAGTCAATAAATTTGTAAATAATTTGTTACGCCAAATTTGCTCGAAAACACACCGGGTTTCTCAGGATTGCGCGAATTTGTGCAGACGAATGCAAACCAATTTTAATAAAGATTATCAAATTATAGCTGCATTCATCTAGAATAGGCTCAATCGAACATTCTGTCGCTATGGAAAACAAAATTATATAGATTTTTCACAAGTATTACGTGATTGCACTTATTAAAGCATTTTCTGTCTGCATATACTGTATGAATATTCTCGTGTCCTCAAATTACACTTTTCCGATTATGAGACGTTAGTTTGAAGCCTCTCTCCATATAATAAAGCAATTTATACAATTTATATAATGAAGCAATTAATACCGAGGATACATTGTGATGCTAATAGATAATAAAGCGAAACGTAATCAATAATCTATTTTATCGCTGAGCATCACAGTTCGTTGTACCATCAACTGACTCTTTTAAAAAAGAAACCACCTTTCCTTTTTATATTCCTCGTTTCCTAGTAAATGAAGTAGGTTTTGATTGTTGGTATTTAGTGCTCTGTACTTTCTCCTCCTTTGTCTTTCATGTTTTGATCTTTCATTTTTGGTGTTAAAAAAATTAATTGCTTTAAATTAGGCAACATAAGAGAAATTCGAGAATTCGAGTTATATCTGTAGCTAAGAACGTATTTGTTTTAGAAATTTCTTTTTCTAAGAAAATCATTCACAATAAAAGCACTCGGCTTTCAAGATTCCCTATTTTTCAATATCTTTTTTAAGGTATCTCACAGGAGAGTTTAAAAACGGTCCTCGTCATTTTTTTTTAAAGCTCCCTTCTCTCTTTATCTTTTCTTCATTGCGATTGTGTTAGTCTGGAAACCAATGAAACGATTCCCCCTGATTTTCGAGGAACAATTATTTCAACCAAACACTTGGCAGAATATGTAACATGTATATCGTATTACGCGCGTGTTGTGCGCTAAATCAGTTCTCCTTGCGACCCGGAGGTTTTGAAGGGAAATTTCGACAAAATGGTGGCTTCCTTGAGGAGCAGACGAGGTTGTAAATATGGAGAAAATAAATGATGCTTCATAGTCAAGAGGTTAATTCCCCTTAAATATTACATACCTGTAAATTTTTAATTTGCACGGAAAATATAACCATAAAAAATAAAAGGACCTTTAAAACGAAAATTATGTAAGGGCCATAAAATGGGGAAAAACACCATAGTAAAACACCATAACAAACTGTTGAGGTTTTGATCAGATTTTTTTTTTTTTTCTCTCAACTTGCAGCCCCGGTTTATAAAAACAAAAGATTCATGTCAAAAGTCACAATTAGCCGGATAATAAGCCCGAAAAGTCTTGATCATTATCCGATTGTGACGTAATCAGTGCGTATTGACTTTATATGAATGCACATGCAAACTCGAATTATTTATATACTAAAGCAAAATCTCGCATATAACAAATTTCCACAATTTTGATGATGACATCAATATGATTCATCCGAGACACTTGGAGACAAGTCATGGTCTTTAGCTAATTTCTACATGCTCATTTTTCAGTCAATTTATTCCGCTCATATAACCGCCTTCACAACGTAAATGAAATCAACACTTTTTCCATTCTGATATCTATAAACCAGGGGGATGCCATCTTCGGAGTCATAAATCTTCACTCGACCCAATCCTGCCTCCGATAAACACTTAATAATGAAAAGAATTCGCCCCCATCATTCTATACCACTTGAAAGCAAGATACTGTAGGCATCGCGGGTGCTATCGATGACCGGTATCTCCCACGACGATCTCGAAGCACGCTCATGACGTCTTATCACCACCGTGTTTTTCTTTCTTTTTCTCTCTCTGTCTGTCTGTCTGTCTCTCTCTCTCTCTCATTCTTTACTGACGGTCCTTGGAAGAAGCCTTTTTTGCGATGATTACGATATTAATATGTTTGTCCCCGTTTTTTATTTTATTTTGGTAATCAAATAAAATAGATAAGGAAGTTTGTAAACTGCGCTTCATGTGATATTAATTTACTTTGGGAATTACATTTTTTTATGAATATAACTGTCGTTGAAATCGTAAACCAAATATAACGCCTCGTATACAATCAAAATGTATTTCCCTTTATTCTTCTAGTTGCTAGTTATTTTTTGTATTCTCAAACAAATAAAATATTCCCGTTCCTTCAACCCCCTGCACATTCACTATTCCTTCTCATTATTTTGTGCACTTAGTCCCGCATCTTTCATTGTATGCCTGTCCAAACTATGTTATTTCTTGCCCATCTTTGGTTATATATTGATAACTACGAATTGAAAGGGAAAAAGCATGGCCTTTCCATTTTTCTCCTAAATCCGATTCATAAGTACAGATGAGCGGGTAAACTTTGGTGGATATATTACTTTTTATAATTTGTTGTTAAGCTATTATTCTTTTGTTCAACAGGCTCAAGTGGTCGATAACTTTAAAAAAGTCGTCCTTCGATGACGTTTTTTTTTTTTTTTTTTACACCTCGAGAAAATAGGATAGCTGTGCGCAAACCGATGGCGTAATTTACAGAAGTACCTCTTACAAAATTATTAAAACGTGGATACATAAGCGACGTTTCGTCTTTCATCTCCAAATGGCACCCAAGAGTTCACTGTCTGCGCACATAGTAACATGAGAGGGCGTTATATGGGAGTGATAAATCATGTTTTCCCAGCTCCTAACATGCCTAAAATACGAATACGAATCTCTTTACTATATATCTTCCTCTCTCTCTCCCATTCTTCATACTCTCGCTCTATCTCTCTCTCTCTCTCTCTCCCTCTCTCTTTCTCCCTCCCTCCCCTTTCTCTCTCCTTCTCTTTCCCTTTCTCTCTTCCTATCACGTTTTTATCCATTCTCTTTCTCTCTCTTTTCATTTTTGGTTGATTTGTACGCTTTTGATTTTTTCGTTTTGTTTTGCCTTAAGATGTGCATTTTGTTGTCCCTTTCAATTTGTTTTTTTTTTGTTTCCCTTTAATTGCATGCCTTGCATACGCCATTTTCTTTTCTCTTCTTTTTTTCATGGAGGGGTAAAACATCATAATTTATATTTGAGGGAATTATTTTAATAGATCTTTCGATTTTCATCACTATTCTCTGAGAATTCAAGATAATAAGGAACATTCTACAAACGTTTCTGGGTGCCATGACTCCTGAATTTTCGAAATAAAACAGCGCAAGTTATATCTTTAACAATTTGAGGCAATTTTAATGTGTTACTGAAGTGCAATTTTCATACCAAACTCGACAATTTACCTTGGCGTGAAACGATCGAACAAAGTCCCTGGCTCTGTCTATGAAACCTCATCACAAAATACGCAATTTAAATCTTGACAAATATTCAATAATTACTCAAAGACACTCGTGTTTAATAGTCTAACCCTTCCGCGCGTCTTCTTATTACTCTTTCTCTGCATACCCTTTGTAATAATCTAAAGATTTCAAATTTCCGGGTTCCAGTTTGCAAACTAATCGTCAGTGTTTGTGATTCTTCTATGAGTATGTTTGTTTTTAATATGACTGCCTGTAACGAAAGAGTGTTTCTTTATTTTGCGTTGCCCTTGAGTTCTGTTGGATTATTACATTTTTGTTTCGAATAATGATAACAAATCCTCACAGTTGAGAGACCGTCGAGTTAATGATCACACTATAATTTGTTAGAGAGACGTACACTATCCAAGATGAGTGGTATGATAACATTGCTTTATCATTACCGCTCTCTTATCCTGTTTATAATGGTATTCTCGAGGCCGTGTGCAGTCAATATCTATGTATTTATGGAATATAAATATTTCCAGCCACGGAAGATCGGACGATGTTATTGTAAATTATCATGTAAGATCATGATGTGACATCAATCGTAATCATTTCATCATACAAACGATGCTTTGGTAATGTTAATACACTTTGAACACGAATTCAAATGTATTTCCGATCTGTATAGCAACATAATTTACTCATTTGCCGTTGAAAGAAGAAAAAAAACAATTTGTCAACAAAATCTGCATGTAAAATGACATGCAAAAAGGAGTATCCTCCAAATAATAGACGAATTGTACATTGTCGTTTCAGGAATTATCTCTTGGATTTTTAATATAATCGAAAATGAGCGAACCTTAAAGAGCAGATACACGTGCTGTTAGGTACTATTTATTTTCCACTGATTATAGGCCTGTTAAATACTTGACACGGTACCGGAATAGTATTTTTCTTTAAACAGCGGCTTTTTTAAAATTAAAAATGAGAGCACTTGAAAAACGTATGGGTTCGTTTAAAGCACACGTTCGTACTGTGCGCAATATTTCTTTTGCACTGCAGTTCAGAGTTGATTCGGCACCAGAAAAGTTATTATGATACATACATTTATATACAAAATCATCTCACTATTTCATCAAGAGGTAACGGAACATACAATGTGGGTTTAAACGGGAAAACTTGTTATTTAGTCGGTACTCTATTTGAGAGAATAGAATCGTCCAATTTTTAGCTGAAATGTAGTACATTCACATCCATCGCCGATTAGGTGATGAAGTAATAAAGTCTAGACCTAGCCTTTGTGCGTGTGTGCGTGACTGCATACACTATAGCCTACTCGAAGGGGGCGGGGGTGACTAATGAGGGCCCTGAGAAATCCCTGATGTTTGAAATAATCACAACATTTCATAAAGATAGGATAAAATTAGGATGTCAACTGTAATCAGACTGTTATCGACTAAGCACTAAGTACAAGGACAAAATACAAACTTTGCTAGCTTATTCATCTTGGTTGAAATACGACCATGTTCCCCAAATTAGGCAGATATTCTGAGACCAAAATTGACGATCAGTTTATGGGGCACGTTTTGATCGGCCCTAAATATCTTTTGAATGATGAAAGCCGTATGGAATGATGTTATAAAACTTGGCGAGATTAATCAACTGTACTATTTTAGGCATCAACATATAATATCATTCCTTCAATATAACTGATTTAATTCAAATAAATATGTGTAATTGGACAAAGAGTTCTTGAGTTACGATCATATTTTATAATCTCTTTTACACGTTGTTTTCGCCCGTTTACAGAGGGAAGGGGAGGGTGTTCGACTCATGTGCCACTCCCATATCTACGGCACTGGTTATATAGGTTACTAAAACGGTTGCATGTTTTAATTCAAAATTTATATACTCTACATGTGCCTTTTGAATTAATTTGTTTGTGCAATAACTAAGGCATTTCTGTTTTTATTGTAAACACATTCGATATCTTATTCTTTTGACAAACGTCGCATAGACCATCAAGTTTATAATTCCTTGTCATAATATGTTTGTTAATGCATAAATAAACATTGTCAGGATAATTGATTAAAACAAGCAATTTGAGAAACATTACATGCACTATTTCATAAATCCTTTAAGGATAAACACCTATGATTCATAGTACCAACTGAAGCATACCTTTTGTTAAACTCTAGAGGCAAAAGTGACGGCTTTTTTTGCTGAGCGTCCGAACACACAACCCCCACCATTCATCATTCGGGATAAAAAATAAAAAAAATAACAAAAACTCTTATATGTTGATGACAGTCGTTAGCAACGTTTATACAGACGTTAAATGCTGTTATAATTTCTATACTTAAAGAAAAGGTTGAGTTCTGGGAAATAGTAAAAAATAGTTTGTGAGCGTTATCTGTGTATATGCAAATGTGGAAGAACATTAGAAAAAAAAATGTTCCACACAGATTCAAACAAAACTTACACTGAATGTTCAAGATAACAAATAAATGTCATTTGCCAAACAATTTTGGTAAAAAAATGTATACTGGCTGAGTAATGAGCATAGACAGATAAGGAAATCAAGGTTATTAGCCCCGACATCATTTGTGAAGTCCCATATACTTCTTTCTGTGTACAGTGCTTGTTACTTCACCAATACTTACATGCTACATGATCAACTTTTTCTGATCCATTCCAAACCTTTTCTTTCACAATGCAATCGGATGACCAGAACTCACCTTTATCCTTGATATAAAGAAACAAAAACAATTGCAACAACAAATGATGATATGATAATAATAATGATAATAATAATAATGATNAACGTTACTTATAAAACGCTTATCACCGAAGTCTCTAAGCGCTAAATGATAATTGTACCATATGGACAAATAAGGATAGTATTTTCACTTTTGTATCTCACCAAACGACTGAAGGTTGTGATATTATTGGCAACATTCAAGGATTAGTAGCACGAAAAGATGTTACGTATTAAGATCCGTCTATTCTTGAAAGCTGTTGTTTATCTCCAAATATCAGGTTGGGCCTTTTCCTCTCACAAAAACGAATCGTAATATGTCATTCCATTCAACAATACTTTTGGAATAGTACTTCAGATAGTAGACAGGTTTCTGAATGTCAGCCTGTATATGTAGTTGACTATATCCGCATATCCAAACGGCGGTAATCTCTTTTTTTCTATTTCTTTCCAATTAATATTCTAAGGGAAAATCAAAATGCTGGTATATACCAATGTACTTTTTGTCATCGCAATAGCGAAGCTTTGATTGATAATTTATCGTCATGGATACTCGTATAGAAATAAATGCCTCAGTTTACCATATGGCCAATAATTATTATCCGACCATTATAACTAAGGCCCTTATGTTGGAGCGTTTTGAGGACCTTGCAAGGTCGATACGTGCGCTTTATAAAAATCCAATATTATTATTATTATTATTATTATTATTATCACAGAGGAAATTAAATCGTCACACACCAACGACCAATATTGATAATACTCGTCAGATTAAAAATAGTTAGATTTGAAATTATAATATGAATCCATACTTTTTAAAATAAAAAAAATATATATAAAGGGATGCCTAACATTGTCACATTGAACAGGTAAATCATGTATTATATGTTATATATATTGTAGTAATCGCTTCCAAACAATGTATAGCCTAGACTGAACTTTGAATGTTTAATAAACTTTGTAAATTCAAAGCGATTGGACAATAATTAAAATTCACTTATCCCAGCCATTGCAGTTTCAGATGTGATATATCGTAGTAACAAAAACAGTCGGAGAATAATGCATATGTAAAATTAAATGTTTTATTTCATTCCTGTTCGATACTATTTACATCCGTTTAAAATAACTTCTAGTCTAAAACAAATTGAAATAATTCATCATCGTGATTACATGATTTGCTTTGAAAAGTAAAAATATAATGCTTAATGAGTACTATGTTTTCTGTTTTGTTCGAATAATCTTTTGGTCGGATCGTACTTCCACAAGTATTCTTATGATTTTTTGAGCATAATTGTATTTTCATTTTCCTTATTAAGTGGTATAGCCCTTTTTTTGTAATGATTTAGTTGCTTGAAGACCAGGTTATCCCCTCGGTTGAAAATTCGTTACGTTCACACAACATCATATATTACTAAAGCATGTTTTGTATGGTTTAAAAGATATATGAACAAATCTTTACTGTTTGTATTATCACAACTATGATACAAGACTTGTCTTCACACAGGCCGAACTTAGCCTTAGTTTTTTTTTTAAAGCTTTTTCTGAGGATTTGTCCTTTTGAGGAGATAACGGTTGTTTGTCCTTGACCATAATGAAGCCAAGAATCGTCCATCATTAATGGTAAGAAGAAAATGAGAAGATAATCAATTAAATCAAACACTTTTTGGTCGAGCGTTGACGGATCACAACATCATGCAGCTAGGCGGTCACGTGATACTCTTCAAGTCAACATTACTTTAAAGCTTGAGTCCTGATAACAATTTAAAAAAATAGATTATAACAGACTCAAACAAACCTAACACTGAATGTTCAAGATTAAAAATAAATGGAATGTACCAAACAGTGTTGGTAGAAAATTCATAGAGGCTAAGTAATCAAACAATCAAGATAGTAATCAAGATAAGAAGGCCCGACACCATGTGCGTAACATAATTGTGCAAATGAGAATTGTGGTTTTTATTGAAAATAATTTCCAGCAAGTTTTTGTGAGGTTGTTTTTATTAAACTTATTCAAACAATCAATCGACTGCAAGATATAAACACTCTAAAATGAAAAATAGCCATGAACTCTAGACATACGATGCCCATATACCAGGGCTCAAGATTAGCTTTAAACTGGATTGAGAAAAAATACTGAACAGATACAAGTAGCAATAAAGTTAGCGACTGCAAATGTGATATTTTAAAAAGGGAATTATTTGGCCTACTGCGCACGTCAGAATGACGTAAAATCATCATTGTTCAAATATTTTGGTACAATATGTACAGAGGTAATGCAAAATGTTATCATTATGCATATGTCATTTCTCCATCTGTTTACTAATGTTTGGTTGATCTCACTGCCAATATTGAAAAACATATATTAAATTTTTGCCAAATGGAAACAATAACATTCAGAGATTCGAATAACGGGCCAGGTTCAATTTTGATGAATTCCCCAGCCTTGATAGGTAAAGCACGTCACATTACTGCTGAAGCAATTATGAGGAAAGGATATGAGGAGAAAATGGGATGATTAAATTATAATTCATATTGTTCAGAGGAAGCAGACTATAGGATGATGATGATGATGTGATTAGTACGATAATTGTATTATTATGTTATAAACAGTGTTATGTTCATTGAGATTCAATACGAGTAATTGTTATCATCATCTTCATCATTATCATGATCATCATCTTCATCATCATCATTACCGTAATTATTCTCGGCATAATCATCATTATCATCATCATCATCATCATCATCATCATCATCATCATCATGTAATTTAATCACAATTGCTCTAGGTTTAACAAATCTTCAAATCATCGTTTAAGCAAATGAGTTTAAATTGGTTCATGTTTAAATGTTAAATCAGAAGTTAGCCAGTTTTGTACAATTATCATGTGACTAACCGTGACCTATTCTTTGGAAGACCTTATCTGAATCAGGTGTCATTCATCTCTCAGAAAATTAATAGTAAACTCTACTTTGATAGTGCAACCGTCAAACCAAATCTAAAGGAGAGGAAGGACTTATTACGTGCCATTTGTGTTTCATACGTCACCAATAGTTCGAATTTAGGAGAGATGGGACAAACCATTGACGTAATTCATATTTCATCCCCTTTGAATACCGGAAGGCGCTTTGAATTGTCCAAAAACATGCTGAGATCTTTCCTGATTGGTGATGTAATAATGACGAGAAAAAAACGTGACATCCCAAATTATCACTTTGACAATTATAATCATTTTCATCACAATTTAGTTGCGCTATTTCATCATTATTTCTTAAAGTCATGCTGTAGTTGTCGGAAGGCTGAATATGAGGAGGTAGGGGGAGGGGTAGATTTGATTACGTCATGATGACCCAATCAGTAATCCAGTCGTGTTGGTAACCCTCGACTACGGAGGGCGTGATTTGACACGGGGGATAAAAGCCGTCTCTGCCTGCTCTCTATCTTTCATTTAACCATCAGACAGCAGCTAGCTCGCCTACCAGCGGCAAAAACTTTACAGATCATGAAGCAAATTATCACCAGCCTAGTCTCTATCTCAGCCACCCTGCTGCTGTTCGTGCTCATCAGCGAATACACACCCCGATGCAACGGACAAGTGCACCACAGATTCAGCGGGTGGCGGCCCGGTGGAAAAAAACGCTCCGACGCCGCAGAAGTCAACTCGAACAAGATCACCATTGAAAGACCACAACTACCTATTTGCCAGACGACAGAAGAACGACAACTAGTAAGAACAAACTTTACATTCATTTTTGTTCTTTCGTATCAAATGATGTTTCAAATCATCAAATACATCTTTGTTACCCTTTTCAAAAAACAGAATAAAATATATAAAGGACTAGAAAAAAAGGGGAAAAAAGAATTAACGTTCACTATTCCATCTCTCTACTTCGACCAGCCTTAATTCACTGTGATGCATTATTTCATTGCCACATCCGAATATGGCGTAAAGTGTAAGAAATTGCTTTTTATGGGCGTTTTCGTTTCACCTTGACTGCATTTACTCTCAAACATATTGAATATGGGCTCAGAATAGAAAGTCCGTCCTAGTTTTAAAAAGTAAACCCTGTTTCCTCGACGTTGTAAACTATGATTGAAGTGTGTTGTGTCAACACGATGAGTTTTAATGCAATGCCGATTATCAAAACCGGGAAATAGATTTTCTATAATTATCATAACTTTAAGGTGCGCCCGTTAATTTTTTTTGTTGTGCCTGCTCGGTGTATATTTCATTGTAGTTTCATAAGATTTACTCTTATATCGTTCTATAGCATCGGAAGAAAGTGAAATAAAGAAGTTCTCCTTCATTATTCGTTAATAAGTCAATTACCCGTAAGGAGACAATTAATATTGAGAATTTAATGGGCGCTAAACTACGAAAACATCAAATATCGTGCTAAATTGAATGTTTAATTACAATAAAGGATTGTTTGAACGAACGAATTAGAGATTAAGAACTATGGTAAAAACGATTAAATACAAATCAAATTAAATTTATTTATCGAATTTAAATTAACTGCAACTAAATGTTATTTGTTTTCCTACTTATATATTAAATTGCCTTCTCTTTGAGGTAGTATGATGTGAAATTGAGATAATTTTGTATAGTATTTATTGATTGTGCCAAGAATTAACATCATAGAATTTTCTCATGTATATGTTTGATTAAAAATCTCAAATTTTTAAATTGTCTTCCTTTATCGAATTAACTGGAGTTATGTAAATTTTTGTCGGTCAATTTGGAGGTGTGAAAAGGTTTGTTTTATCATTTTGTTTCTGCCAGTTGGATACTCAGAGTCCGCTATCCTCTCCCTCTCCAATAATTTAGTTAATACGCTTCTTGAGGAAACCTTGTATTTTATATCTAAAAAAGCAGTTTTTTTTTTTTTTGAATAGTAAATGACTTTCACGATTATCATCAGAGGGCTAGAGAAAACAATGAAATAATCACAATTTCTTTCTTCCAATTTTTTTCAAACGTGCCCTGTCATTATATTATATAATTCACTTTATGTTCCAACCCGAACTACTAGGGGGTTTCGAAGTTTTCATAATATCTATTTCGGCATTCCCTATCCCTTACATAAAAATCAGTACAACGAAAGATGTAAACACACTTTTAGACTCACAGAAACTTGACTTAATAACTAGATACAAGAATTATTTTTAAACGAACCTTGTGCCTCAGAAATAAATTATGTGTAATTTGTACTAATCCCAAAGATCTAGGTGACTTTAAGACGAAGCCATGGTCTCTCATAATCAGGAATATGAATACAGATAAGGGAGCAATAATAAGCTATTAATATTCAGATTGTATACTGTATAGGATGCGTATTTGGCATGAAGGTGTCAATTCCAATTTTTTTTTTTGTTCATGCAAACTCCTCAATAGCTGGGCAAGTTCATTAGTATGAAAAGATAAGGGTAAATTTACAGAAGTGTTTCCCTGTGCATAGCACCTATTTAATCTCTGATAATTTGTGCCTGTGATTACTTTATGTTTTCAGCTTTCAAAAGGATTAAGTTTGATAATTATTAGTACTTGTTAAGATTTGGTGCTAGAGAATAGGTGACAATGCGTTAAAATACATGTACATTCAAATCACTTAGAAGAACGAATGTAGTTTATTTATAGCGCAGTGTAATGAAGTCGTGAGCATTTCACATAAACTTCAATAATATATAGCACGAGAGAGACCATCTTCAGACTCTCTGACTATTTCTATAATCAAAATATTGTGATTTCAACAGCACACCCCTCAAATTTGGACAGTACATTTAATCATAACGGAGTATCTATTTCGTACTGCATGTACTTATTAAAAGCATCGTACCAAATAAATATGATTTTGAAATGAAATGGGCAATCCTAGGGATCTTGAGGATTGAGGAAACTATTTTACGGAGATAGTAGTGAGTTAAGCTGTTTAAGTAAAGAATAACCTTTAGAAATTTCAGTAATCAAGGGACAAATACAAAAGAAATATATTCCATGTCGGACGAACATGTAATCAGAATACGAAACGCATGTATCTAGATGTATTAAAGGTTTGCACTTGCGGGGGAAAATACAAATTTGGGGACATTTTTTGGGTTTTAGGCATACCATCACAGGATTCCCATTGACGTCGATCAATACAAAATACCCTAAATGTTTTTGATACTTCATTTCAATTTGACATGTATGGTAATACATAAGGCGTGGGAGCTTTGGCAGTCTTACCTATGAATCCTTTAAAACAACCCAGTGTTTAAAAACGATGACTTCGGGACTGAATTTACTGCAAATATCCGGCAATACCTTAATACAATTATCTTCTTCTTCTTTTTTTTTTTAATATGACGATGGTGATGGAAGCAATGCGTTTGATAGTGGATGTTCTAAACTAGACGATAATGTGATATTTTGTGATCTTGCTCGATAATTTTGTGTTGGAGTCCTTTTCAAAACTTTTGCTACTGCAATGTCCATTATACAAAGTGTTTGCGGTTAACCAAACGTTCTTATTTACAAATCAATGTTTGGTGTATTCAAAAATACTTGAAGATGATGTGAAAAACGTCCAGAATTTCAAAGGAGGCGGAAACTTTTTTCTCAGGATTTTTCCCGCATGACATGAATTTCCTAAATCTGGCCTTATTTCCATAAGTCGCTTATCAAAAGAAGAACTAGAAGAATTGAAATACATTTTCCTCTGTATTATAAAAATCGTAAAAAGAGGTCGCGGCCAATTCTCCATTTGGATTATTTCATGATTAAAATATGCATTTGGTAGAAACTGATGCTATATTTACAATGGAAGATAGACTATATATATATATATATGTTTGAATTATTATCCTTAGTTTTTAAATCTTTGTTTTGTTGTGGTTTAAAAAAATAATGGGTTATTGTATAGCACATATGTCTGTCAGACTTAACACTCCTAGTGCACCACAATTGTTTTGTTACAATCATTATTAAGATTTAAAAAACGAACATGGTTCGAGTTTACCAGCGGGTTAAACACGTTTTGCCATATAATTTACATTTGTCTTTATAACCCCCACTTCGCATTGTGCAATAGTGATATGTTACACAATCATTACCTTTCAAAGGATAAGAGAGAGAAAGAGAAGAGGGGAGAGAAAGTGAAGAAGGGGAGGAAAAGAGAAAAAAAAAAAGAAAGAAAAAGAAATGAGGAAAATTAATACCTTTGTAGATTTTAATCGACTTGTTGTACTTTGAACGTCAAAGGTATGCTTTTAAACGATACACATCAACCGCTTGTAACACGAACGAATTACTTAAGTTAAAAAAGCGGTTCACCGCTTGAGGCATTATCCTTTAATCTCCGACCGATCTTATACACCATTTTTTTTAACGAACAAGTAAGAGAACATGTTTCTTTAAGTTGTTCAGTCGCATTAGACGATCGCAGTATAAGCACCGTTCAGTCATTATTCCGAATTCTGACCCTTTTTTTTTTATCTGCGATGTTTATATTTCATTTATGATCTGAACTGTAATTTGTTTAACAAAGTTGTTGGTTGCTTGATATCTTCCGGTTCGTATTATGATTTTAAAAAATTAATTTAATTCATTTTTTTCTTCGTTGTTGCTTTCTCATATAAACATAAAGACCGGTTCTTGAATGTGTTTGATTAGGTCACTCCTGTATCCAAATGGGGAAGGGATTCGCGGAATAACATCAGTAATCAAAGAGGACAAAGTTAAATCGTTTCTTGCACTATTTTCACATCTCTTTACCGACTTTCGCAATTTCATCCATGTGACGTCCCACTGGTCTTGTTCGCACATACATGTAAAGGGAGGTGGTTTTTGATCTCCGGTCAGAAAAAAACCCGTCTAATAATTCAACGAAGAGCCGCTGATGAGACATTTTGAGGTTGACTAGGGATTGGGTTTCACCTCAACATGTTTGAGAGCGTGCTATGATTAGAATTCTGAGACCGATCCCGAACCATCTTCATCCGAACTCTTATTCATATACTCCGGATAATGGTATAATTATAGACCCAGACACCCCAAGAATGGTAATAAGTTATTCACTCTAAACATTTACGCCACATGTAAGTGAAACGAACCCAAAAGTCGTGATTTCACGAGTAGAATGAAGCTAAGAAGGTAATATTAAAGCTCAAAGTGGTCGAATTCGACCACGCTACAAATGTTTTTTGAGAATGCAATTGACTGTAACCAGGTTTAGTAAACAATTAATCCAGGAAACAATTTTTCTTCCTGATTGATATTTCAAATGAGATATTCCCAGATCACATTTTTCCCTTTCCTGCAGAAAAGGCAGAACGCGTCATTGAGCCTTCAATTCGAGTAATATGGAATCAGGAAAATGCCTTAAAGTTCTCAATCATTTTCATATCGGACACCAGTTTGTATTTTCTTTTTCTGTCTTTCGTTCATGAAAAAGTGATGTCCGAAGAGTTATTACAGTCTTCTAATTATTTAATATAGGTGTATACTGTCACTGTACAAGTTATCTATTATAGAGTGTTTATGAATGCAATCTTCCATCACTCCGTGAGAGCCATCAAAAGAAAATAGCCCTGATTCTCTCCCCCTTATAGATACATGTACTATGCCCATTTTGCAGCCCAATTTAAATTCTGTAGAACTTTGCAGGAATTATGAATATGTAATGTATGTCCTATCTGTGAAATTTAAACGTTAGCAGTGTCCTAATATTCAAATTATGAAAGGAAACCCGTTTACTTGCTAGACTTCACTGTCAGACACCATTGAGTGACTGACTGGTTTTTCCTTCTTTGGTAATAACTAATAACATACATAAAATGAGCTGTAAAAGGTACATGAGAATTTGTCTACATGAGCATTTGTCTACATCAATAACCCACTTCTTCTAATTGCCAAAATCAAACTGAGTGAATCTTTGTGCAGCACAAAATGTACGACCATTCGGTACAATGGTTTGACAACTATTAGTCGTTATTTTCCCACTTAAAGACATTTTAAAGCCCCCTTTTTCTTTAACGAAGTTCTAATTACAATTAGTATTGTCTTTCAAATGCCGTTGGAATTTAACCTTTTCATTTTTGGCCTGCATATGGGACATAGTGCTCTTAACAAATATGCACTTTGAAAGAGAGCTTAGAAATACTGGACCCTAGCGTGGCGACTATATATAGGAATAATTTTGATAGCATTTTGCCAATTTTTCTGTGATATAATATTAATCTTAAAGTAGGAAAATGGGACTCAATTAGTCATAAATGTGCCCATGGTTCATGTAATTTGGAGTTCGTATTATTATGTTCCTAGGACAAGCTCTCCTTAAATACTAAACCCAGGTTGTAAGGGCAATAGTTTTCTTTGGTAGTGGTTGTTTTCATGGAGTGTATTGTCCAAAGCGGAGTTTCCCTCTGATAGGGTAGTTTCCAGTTGGTAGTTGTCCGGGGGTTGGGTTGTCAAATAAAGTGAAGTAGGAAGGTAAAATAATTTTGCAATTAAGTTCGTTACCTTATTATTTATTGAAACCATTTCATTATTATCGAAGAACTACGTTCATTCATTCGTATATTTTTTTTCTCATACATTTCAGTAGCATGTACAGATCATCTTGATATGTAAATTCACATCGAACGTTCTCCTATTTCGCCTTCGTACTTGAGTTATGCATAATATTCAGAATACCGACTTCGACACGTTTCAGATAAAGTTTCATAGTGTCAGGGCTCGATCCGATTTCAGCTTAAGCCTCTATCATATTTCTGCCGAATGGTGGACAAATTCTATTTAAAGAAATCTATAAGGATCGATTTTCTCCTCTTGATCCCATTTTTCCTTATAATTTAAATCCACCCCATCCCCATCTCTCGTTTCTTTCCCCTTGCCCGAGCGCTCTAATGGTGTAACCGTCATATTTGATGGTGATGTAAAAAAAAAAAACAATAAGAAAATTCACATAAGCCCTTCATAAATTTTAAACTGAACTCCTGCATAAACAAATTTAGACCGCCACGCATATGAAGGAATCTTTGAGACATAGTTGTGGTCCTTGTTTTAATCAGCAAATACTCTTCTGTGTCTGCAATTTTTAGCAAGCTTTAGATTAGGAGGCTATTTTCTCGAAACCGCTATATGTCTTAGTTTTCGGGCATCCTATAAATCTGAAATGTGTGTTTACAACGTCCACGTAAGACGTTATACGTTATATGAGAACCGGGCCACATGCAGGATTCCATGTTGCTAGCCCAAAATTAAATAGAATAAATAACGTAAAATGCGAAACTTATTTTGCTTACTGACTCCTTCTTCAATGATGTATGTGACATATTGATAAAGTCTCTTGGACTCTTGTGAGAGGTCCCAGAGGTTTATTCCTTTCTCGGTGTTTATATCCTTGGACAAGGTGTTTAACCCGCATCGTCACACTCCACCAAGGTGCAAATGGGTACCTGGTAATAATGGGTTATAATAATTGTAGGGCCCGCAGAAGAAGCAGTATTGTTCCATTTTGATTATAACTCAGTCACATCTGTGAGACCGATACAAGAATAGTCCAGAATCGGTCCATTGGGAGTCGGTATGGGGTCGGTTTCGCAGTTTATCTCAAAATGATCCCGATTTCTGTAACGTATTTTGTGTCGGTGTGTACATGTAAGTTGAGTAAGAGCTGAACTTTTCACTTCTCTGCAAAATTACTGGATAGATGACAAAAAGCGGTTAAAAAGTCATAAAAACTCTCGACCTTGAGACTCCATTATATAAGGATCGACTGGGAGTTAAGAGATATCACGCCTTAGATCAGCAGACCTCTGCGGGATAAATGAACCATGAAGGTGTAATATGTAACCGTGCATTTTGCATAATTTATTTGTAACCTGCTTTCATTCAATGGCCTATTAATTCATTATTAACCTCCCTACTAGAGAGAGTTATGGCCATTCAGGAAGAAGTATATGAATATTGCATTTCCAGTAGCAAGCGGAGATATGTGAGTTCCAGAACTTTGACCATGCAACTTCTTCAACAACTAAAGGAGAACATTATCTTTAAAATGTTCATGATCATTTTAAAAAATACATCTTAACATTAAATCTCATGCAAACTCATGCGAACAAATTCGAGATGTTAATCTTTAGGGAATAATTTAAAGACTAAGAAAATTTAAAATATGCATCAGTTACAATTAAATTAGTCAGTGTTTTGGTGGCAATGATTAACATAATTTGATTATCTCATTATTATAATCGATCCACAAAAAAATCTCACAATGAGACTGACCATAGTTTATACTGCAAACAGAAGCCCATATATATTAAAAGCATGATGATAATATTCCCTAAAATGAATACCAGTCTCCGATATTGTCCATTAAGATTACAAGTCGGGATTATTCATCGATGAATTCCACTCATACCTCGGATAAGAGGGTCACTCCTTCGGGCAGACAATCGATGCGATCTCCATTGGTAATGGCCGAGACACGATCCCCTATCCCGCCAAAACTGATGTAACGCGGTACGCGGGAAAAGAAGGCGAGTGCAAAGTGATATGGGAATTAGAAAAAGGGGCCAGAGAAAGAAAAAGTTCACTCAGGGGAGGAACGACGGAAGGAAAATACCTTTTTTTGTTTGTTTACACATGGGTTATTCTAAAATCGATTGATAAGCCAAATTTGAACCGGCATGGTTATTGGTAATAAAACTCATACGAATCAATTGAAAAAAAAAAGACTTGTAGTGTCTTATAATGAAATCGTTACTTGAATGTATTCAATTCAATGAAAGGTTTATTGGTCAGAAGCAGATATGGGACAAACATTTAGAATATAAGTTAATTAAACAATAATTGAACAATTACATGGGTTCTCTTACTTTTAAAAAGAAGGATGCCTGGCCATAAAAAGCTTCAATTTTAATGATATCAAAATTGAAAAAAAAAAAAACATTTAAAAGGAATTGAAAAACCTGAAAGAGTAGTTAGGGTTACCTCCAAGTTGGAAGACAATATATTTGTATTACCCCAGTAAAAGTGGATTCCTTTAAAAAGAAACACGTTAGATACTAATCGCCACTTTGCTATATTTTATTCATTACTCGTTAACACCAGATGTTCTGATAATAATTATTTGCCAGTCAAGCAGCGATTGCGTCAACGCACTTCATCATATTCTTATCGGACGTATGAGCCTTGGTTGCCGGACCTATTTTTGTAAGTTTTTAAAAATGGTAGCCTTGCCCTCATCCAATGCATTCATTTCGTCATCCATCATGAAACGATCCCACATCCGTCAAATTAGCCACTCACAATAGACACCAACTATGCTATTCCTGTGTAGTTGATTATTGATGCTGTCCGGATGTTTGATGGGAGAAGACAGGGATGAGGGAAGATGGGGAACATAATCGGTGTAAGAGATGAAAAGATGACAGTTTGATCAATGAGAAACGGTCATATCCGGTTGCGTAGCAAGCCAAGTGAACAAGACGGAAAGGGACCTTTGACCTCAACCCTAATGAACTACCCATAGGCTGTAATATACGAATGTTGTTGATAAAAAAGATGTTCACACTAGTATACTTTCTCTCGTAGTTTGATTGATTTCGTTTTTTTTAAAGTTTATCCCATTTCAATGTAGTCTATTTACATTTATTTTATACATTTTCTTTTCGAAATGCATTATTAAAGTTATAGCGAAACAATACTTTGTCCTTCCAAAAAGTTAAGTTGATATGTTCATACGTTATCCCATCTCTCTTGCCCCAGGCCTCTAGCTTCTACAACACTCACTCAGCCACCACACCCCTCCCTCCCTTTATCTCTCTCTCTCTCTCTCTCTCTCTCTCTCACCCTTTCTCTCCATTCACGAAGCACGATTTCTCCTTGCACTTTTTAGCCTCGATATTTATCCCGCTTGAAAAGAGGACGTTTCCGCCGACATTTTAAAGGTGGTATATTTGAATCACCCTAGGGAGGAAGTTTCTTTTTTTAACCCACAACTCATCAATTATGATCACCAAGCATCTACATATGTTCACTGTAATAGGCGAAATTTGCGTTCTTGAAATGGTGTCATAGACCTTTTTTGTTTATCAATCAGCTTGACCAAACAATACGCTATTTGAAACAACAGAATTTTTCCGTGTCCCGATCTCCGGCATAACAACTCATCATTTAAACTAATAATAAATTATATCAAGGCAATTTATCGGTCATAATGAGCAAACTTTATGAAATAGATTAGTGATGTTGAATAAAGCGGCAGCTCATTTAAATGTTATTCATCAAACTGGCATTTCGTCATACAACCAACAGGAAACGCGATTAGTACGATCACCTGTTTCGACCTTGAAACCGCATTCCCAAACCGGCAGCTTACAGACTCTGATTACCATAGCAACAGCATCAAGTGCTGAAGAAAACACCCTGATGAAACGTATAATGTTAAAATCTGCGTTCCTTTTTGTTCGTTGCATGTAGTCATGTATACCCACACGTTTATCAAAGAGAAAAAAGAGAGAAAGAGAGAGAGAGAGAGAGAGAGATACCATTTTCTATTTATTTCCATGAAGATAAAGTATAAATCGAATTACCAACGTGGTCGGGTCTGTATATTTAATTTCCTTTCCAATGCAAAGTTAGAATCCAGCACACCTTAAATTGATCTTGCTTTCTAAAGCTAAAATTTACATTTTAATGTTAGAAGAAAGAAAATAATGAGTTTCTAAAATTGTATTACCTTAATTGTCATTCACGTCGTTATACTATCATTACAAAATATGTGTGTAAATACAAAAAAAAAACAAAAATAGAAATCATCCAACAGTATGGATTTGAAAACAACGGTAATATCTAACTTATTCAATATGAAAGGGTAATATTTTATTGGATTTATTACCAGAATCAAATGATTCAGACGTACTTATAAATGATTTAATCTAAGATACACCTTATTGGCCTTGAATTGTGTAATTACAATACTTGGTTCGCACGAAAAAAATATGATCATATCACATTGCATTGATTAACATGCGTAAAAGATAACATCACAGTACTCTACATTTGTCTTTGCAAAAACATAGATGATATATCATAATACTAATTGGTTTTCAGTCAACCACGTTTTCAAGCAACGTTGGTCTACTATCATTCAGAGCTCAATATTGTTGAGTGTGTGGATTACCCTAACCTCGATGATTATAATGATAATGAAAACAATAATAATAATGTTATGATATTCTATTTTTATCTAGGATATATGCCAAATACGTCTTTAGTATGCGTTTCTATCAAAAAAAGCTTTGGAAACTGTTGCCAATTTTAGCCCCGCAGCCCCGATGAGACGCCTTCGCGGCATCCGATCATTTTGTTTCCTACCGGACAGTCATCATTGTTTAAGGTTACCTGTCCATTTACCCTCACACCAGGTTGAACATTTTTATTCCCACATGAGACATGATTAACTTCGAGATTTTAAACGATGATTAGGTAAAATGCAGTTATTATATTTGATCATATATTGACTTGTTTAATAATGCAATTACCTTTTGGAAATAATTTGCATGTCGGATTTAATAGAAGATTGCAAATAAAACGCGAATTGGATGGACTGACGGAAGAAAAAATGTCTCATTAATGCGGTTGCCAATACTATTCAGCTATTCGGCTATTCAATTATACATATTTTTCAAGATCATAGTGTCTACATGGTAATATATACTATAATGGATATGATAACCAGGAGCTTAGATATTGGCACACATCATTATCAATCGATATATAGATATAAAGGAAACCTACACTTACGACTATGGGTTTATATCAACCACAGTTCAGGGGAAGATAAATATTTAGGGGCGAAGATAGGGGGGGGGGGGGTGAGTTGACGTCCATGTACACCGGCGCTACTCGCTGGGAAACATTCTTGTATTGATTCGACATCGACTGATAAACATCTGTATCATGAAATATGCATGGGTAGTCTGTAGGTTAATCCCCTTTAATCCCCGTTGTTAATGCCTTTAATATTAAATACACGACCAATGTACCTCTATCACACCTAACAAAGAACTGTAAGGAGATTCCTAAAAGGCCGATTCTTAGCCGGTCTGCTGTCGGTCTGCTGATCGCCTCACGAGTGTGACGGGGGTATAAATGTTGGGCAGAGACGGCTCTTCCGGGGGGCAGGGGGCGCAGTGCCCCCTTTCAGGAACCCCAAAGTGTCCCTTTTTACAAAGGAAAAGAGCCCCTTTAACTTTTAAGTGCGCCCTTTTACATAGAAAAAGTGTCCCCTTTTTCTTTGTAAGAAGTGCCCATTTTCCATTCTCATAAAATCCCTCTTCATCCCTGGTGCGTGCCTCTTTCTTTAGGTGTAAGAAGTACCCCATTTTCACCTCTGATAATTAGCCTTTGTACTTTGACACGTGCTCCTTTTATTTCTAATAAGTGTCTTAACCCTTTCGATTAGTGTCCCCTTTTCCTCTCATCATTAAAGGTGCCCCTAATTTCGAGCGACTAAGAGCAATTTCCCCCAAAGCTCTTTGCCACGCTCGCTTGTAGTTATAGATGTTGTGATTATGTAACTTTTCAAAGGCCTTTTCAGTCTTCCGTTATGAGAATGTACTTATAACCCCATCAGGATTGGGATTTTCCTCTTTATGTATAAAGATAAACAAATATTGAAATCATCCCTGAAAATGTAATCATAAATAAGGGGTATATACCAATGTCTAAATATGTGTATATTTTCGCTTTGAGATTTGTCTTTGAAGGTGCCCTTTTTTTCTCTCCAGAAATTTCCCTTTTTTTGTCGGTCCCCCCCCCCAATTTGGAAGTCGTTCCGCCGCCTCTGATTTTGGGGACCTTTATTCAGCACTTGATGTTCATTATTGGCTCCTACTCTGCCCTCAATCATGCCAGCCATAGCTGACCCGAGGAAGAGGGAAAAAACACGAGTAGGGAAAATATATTTAAAAGGTGAAGGACTGTATTCGTTATACCTTTAATACATTACGAAACGGATTAAGGAATAATTTGGAGTGGAAAGGGGGATTTGTTGGAAAGGATTATTAAGCAAACTTTACAGTATCGCCAAAAGCAGGCGATTGCATTGTGAAAGAAACATTGCGGAATCGATCAGAAAAAGTTGATCATCTAGTATATAAGTATTGGTGTGTAATGCAAGGTTCTGGAATCATCAAAATGAAGAAATTTGGCCCAGTCTTGGTAAAGTTACAAACACTGTACACAGACGGACACGTGGCAAAAAAATCCGTCCCGATTGTTATGATGTTACATGACATATTTAAAATGTTAAGGCATTTGAAGAGCCATGCGTTTCAGGCCCATTTTTTATCCGATGTTCTTCCACGCTTCCATAATACAGTCATGACAGTGTAACGCCTAGTTATTGTTCACCTCTTCCCAAAATTCAACTTTCTCAACCTTCTTTGAAATACAAGGCCTCTAGACTTTCTTTTTTGTTTTTATTGAAGGCTAAACGAATGAACTAGCGATTTTCGTGGTATGAAATAGCCATAACATTTCCAGCATTAATTCATATTCAACTCTAGACTCTAGACTCTAGACTTCACTCTTCACTTTTCCATTGTTACAAGGGTTGGTGCACCCTGTCGGCTATAATTAGACAATAGTGACAAATCGCACTTTTGGCGATTGCGGAAAATCAATATTGATCCTATAATTGCACTAAACCGGTCATACCTACTCAGACAAGACTCATTTACTCTGCCTCCGTTCATGTGATTAGTGTGTATAATGTGTGCGTGCGCGAGGGTGTGATGTGCATGCGAGTGTGCGTGCGCGTGTTTGTATGATATTTTCGTGCATATATATCCCCAATCTCAATCTCTCTCTCTCTCTCTCGCTCTTTCTTTCTTTTCCTTTTTTTACCATACGTCTGACACACTCACTTTCAATTACTCCTCCTTTATTTCAACACCGTATAGCTCTTTCCATTGTCTTTCTTATATTGGAGGAGGGGTGGGGACAACTGCCCTCCGTCCCACTTTTGTGCGTTTAATTTTTATTTTTTTTGTGTGTCAAAATTAAGTTTGTTCGTATGATCGAACCATCTTTCCTTTTTCCAAACCAATCATTGACTACTTTAACTCAATGTTAGGGCATTATAAACAAGCATAGCTTTTTAACATGCCCTACTATTGGAACAAAAACCTCTTTCTTGAAGATCACACCATGTGAACAATAAATTGTTAAGTTACTAATGTTCAATTTGTATTTCCTGATATCGTTACCAAGAATGTCCTTTTGTCACGTTCTTTATGAAGTTCGGTGTAGTAGATAAATAGACTTGAACTTTTATATACGTCATATTGTTTTATGGTTAGCGTTAAGCCCTAAGATCAAATTGTATGGCTCCACGTAGGATTCTCGTTCATAGTGGAAATCACGAAATCATCTTTCTCTCTACTTGCTCTGTGCTCAATATTGTATAGCTGAACCTTGTTAAGGTTTACTTAATAACATTTACGTCTCACACGTCTGTCTATACGTACCGATCTAATACGACGTGAACCAACATCGTTGACATTTCACCGTTTACCTTCCAATACGTGGATAGTGTTAAACATCGGGATTAGCGGCTAAAGGTTAAACGTTTATTGCATCCGAAGAAGTAAAAGAAAAACGATGCAGCTAAGGCTATCCTCTGTGTTTAATTGTGGGACAAAATAAACGTTCAGGATGAAAATGAGAAGCTTTGATTTGAAGTAGATTATCCACAAATTGGGATATATCCGTTCTTGTTGAGGCTAATGATCTCATTCGCGCTCATGCATTATTTTGTTCTAATATTGCGTTGTGTTACTGTTGCAATCGAGGGCGTATCCATGAATCGTTTGGGGAGGTTTTTTTTCCAAAAATGAAAAGGGGAGCATGACCTGTAGCAACCCCGAGTAAATTAGACCAAATGCAAGTTACTAGGTTACTAGGACTAGGGTGGGGTGTACGCCGGCTCCAAATTATATTAGTTTGAGAGCATTCAACTGTAAGTTCATGCTCAGCGCTTGCTTGAAATTTGAAGGCTCAAATTGAGTTAGCTGATGATGAAATTCGGGATTTTTAAAAAAAAGACATACAGTGGGTTTGTTGAACTTTCGGTGATATCTAATGTGCACTATTTAATGGGATTATTTATTGTTATGGCAACAATACTTAAAAATAATTTAATGATATATAAAGATCAATTGCATTGGAAAAAATCTCTGATGCTCTCTGTTGGCAAACATCCTGTTTTACTTTATTATGTGCAAGATCGGAATAAAATGCTCTAACAATGTGAGGCTTATTCCACCTACGTGAACAGGAGGTTACCTAAATTCCATAAAGATCTTAAAAATTCTCTCTCCCTCTTCATGCTCATTGCACGTTTCCCCCTCACCGATTTAACATTAGAATCTTCAAGAAGCAACCAACCGCAGACTAGACACGGCAGAAAGGTGAGGGTATCTTTGTTATCGAGTGTTGAATATTGATGATCATTCCCAGATCGCAGAGAGAGATAGTTATCAGTTTTTATCTGAATTCTTTCTTATAAAATTTGTACTTACCGGCCGGCAGAGCGTGAGAATGAAGCGGATGCTCGGATGAAACAAAAGGAATTTGGGAGGAAGGACGGGGATGGAGACGGGAAGGGTGAGATGGATAGATACTAGGAGATAAAGGCAAACCGTGATAGATCGTGACATCTGCATAAAACAAGATACAGTCAGTCGGGCATTGGATATATCAAGAAAGACAAGGCTAAAGAGAGAGAGAGAGTAACGTTTTAGGGGAAAGTACGAAGTTTTGGAAGAGAGGAAAGACATATAAACTAAAACATAAAATAATATGAGGAGGGGGAGGAGGAAAGAAAGGAGGATAGAGGGGAGGAGAAAGGTAGAGAGAGTGCGATCGAGAGCGAGGAAGGCACGGCTGAACATTGTTGAATGGAGCGAGAGAGAGAGAGAGAGAGGGGGGAGGGAGGGGGAGAGTATGGAGGTAGACAGATATAGGGAGAGACAAGCAGACAGACACAAAATAAGAGAGAAAAACAGATATATATATATATATATATATATATACAGAGATATATATATATAATAGAGAGAGAGAGAGAGACAAAGAGAGGAGGCCGATGTAGAAAGTGAGAAAACGAAGAGAGTGGGTGTTTCATAACTGTACTATAGGCCGATACTAAATACACAAAAATGTGCATAAACCAATTTTTCGACCGACTTAGAACTTCCGATTTTGCTTATTACAAAATTATAGAAGAAAGGAAAATGAGTGGTTCATAACGAGAGCACGTTGATAGTAAAATTAATTTCACAACGGTGTCGTTATTGCCATGTCATTCGATAAGGAACGGGAGTATTGCCAAAGGATGACATTTATCAAAGTTACCAAAGACATGAGGAAGATTGAAGGGAAAAAAATACCCCTGCCAACACACTAAGAAATAGGGGTACATTTGGGGTGCAGATCGCTGCTACAATAGCAGCCACCTATAGGGTGCAAGTCTGCAATACGTGGCTGCTATTGTAGATTAAGCGGTCTGCACCCTTAAGAGTGCTCATGTGCACCCCTAAGGTACTCGTTTGCACCCCTAAGGGTGCTCTTTTGCACCTCTTAGGGTGCAAGTCTGCAAAATTGCACCCTATAGGTGGCTGCTATTGTAGCAGCAGTCTGCACCCTATAGGGTGCAAATTTGTACCATGAATTTTTAGTGTGAATATTCATGTATTTAGAAGCAGAAGGGTTTACGGAGTACTTCAAAAGTGCAACGTCTTAGCGAATCGGGTGAACGGACAGTTCATGACTGTGAAGCATAATCCTTAAAATCATTTGGTTTACTAAACATCCCATATACCGAAACAAACAAAACTAAACAAATCAAGATATATATATATTTATATATATATATATATATTACAAGATTGGATGATGTCGCCCTTTAATCCAAGGAGGGGGCTAATATTGTCGGCGGTCCACCGTGAGGTCACACTTCTAGATTTGTTGCAATAGTCATTTTCTTAATTAATCAAATATAATGCACAAATCTTCGTTAAGTACCTCGTTACAAACTCTTCATTCACATGTTATGAACAGTTGTATTTCAATAGTCAGAATGCTAATTGCACACGTTACGGCATTACGTGCTGTTAATAGGTAGGACAAGCCGTATCGTTTGTCCTACCTAGCATCATTAGTAGTACTATTAATGTGACTGACTACAGCTTGAAGCTGACTCGGCTTTTATGCTGCCTTGAAGGGTTAGATGCACTAAAAATCCGGTTGTCAGTATTCAATGTTTAAAACCTAAATCAGAAAGATGATTTTGTTTAGATTTCCGAATCTATTATAATTTCCATTTCGTTGTAGCTGTAAACCATTATTGCTATTTTGGTTTTTATCAAATCATATAAAAGACTTGTAAAAACTGCGGGGAGGGGGTGGCTGTTGGAGGGAAGAGGCTTACCATTTAACGTACATTCAATGTTATATTTGTATGTTTATAACCAGTATGCATTTCCCGGTAGAATAAATCCCGAATGGATGTTATCATTAGAGGAAATCTCATCAAAATTTTCCCTAAGATTTTTGTTTGATCCATATATTCTATCTGATAAGTTTATTCAACTATAATTACAGCACAATGTCTTTCTCAACCGGCTAGTTTAAAAAGGGGTACCATCTTGAAAACGCTGTTCATTGAAAAATATATGCTTTCATATGTAAAATATAATAAAAATCCATTATGAAATATGTTGATTATGACTCATAAGACATATAAGATTTTTAGATCAGACTACTTAAGACTCAAGTGTTTATGGGAAAACATTTTTGTCCATCGCACTCTCCCACTCAAGCCAACATGTTACAATATCTCAAATTTGGCTGTTCGATCCCATGGCCTATATTTTTCCCTTTTCCTCCGTGCAACGTAGATCTTTTCATTGCAATCTTAATTACAACAACTTTCCTCTTTTTTGTTTTCCTTTTCAATCTTTGCCCCTACATCTACAGCTTGAAGGGGATTCCGATATTCTGGGCGATTTGAGGAGAGCGGCAAATAGGATGAGACTTCTACAACTCTTCAACCTGTCAAAGACTCGCCTGAATGTAAGCACTCTTAAACTCGAGTTTCTTTCGTTCCGATTCATTTACGGTAATTCGACACGCCGTCGGAGCTAGAGACGGGGAACATCTCTTCGGATATAAAAAAAAGCTGGCCCCGAAAATAAAAAATGAGAAGTTCGAAACGCAGGGTTGTTATGTTACCGTTTCGTTATGAAGTGTGGGGGCAGTTTTACTGTGATAAGGGGCAAGTCTGGGGAACAAACAGTTCTTTATTTTAGTTTAGGGAAGAAATTAAAATAGGGCATTGGTCAGTGCATGCGGCTCAAATTCCTCAGTTCATCCTTGCTCATGCATGTTCGTTTTATAAAAAACGTCGCATTTTAATATGAAAAGAATACAATTCCATGTTCCAGGCCCCATGGATTCTTTAGTTGAATGGGGATTCGTATTAGATTTCTAACTTGTTTATTTTTTTCCAAAGTATCCAAACTCCCACATTCCGACGTAAAACAGACAATCTTATGAGTATAGATAAGTGTGGATGAATACGTAAAGTGGAATATATGCTCTATATTTGTGCCCATGTGTGGTGCTGTGTATAGGTCAATTGATATAATGGTATTATCATATGGCAAGCAGGCATTTATCTATTTATCATTTCGAAGGTTTGTGTTGGTTACGTCTGAATTTGGTTTTTACAAGGGTGCTTTTGAAATTTGAAGAAGTAGCCCCTTATATGCCAAACAGTGCGAGACGATGAAAAGAATTTTTAATATATAACAAAGATCATAATTAATTTCCAAGCACAATAATGCTGACATAATACAATAAGAATTATTTGTACCTTGGTACAGATACCATTTCATTTTTTTATTGAAAGTAATTGCTGATGATTATGCCAAAATTTATCAGATTTTTTTGCTTGATGTACTAGTTTGCAGCTGCTTCAAAATGTTAGATAATGCCTTTTATATGGTTTTAACGCTGGGCATTAATTTTCTCTCCTCAAAATGAATGTTGACCCAAAATGACGGAAACGTTCTTTTAATAATTTAAAAAATAAAAAACATTATTGTAGATAGGCAATGCAGTTGACACAATAAATGAAATAACATTGGTAATACATTAGTCATCGCTGTCTGTAATAACATTTCCGATTATACAAAAAATATATAAACAAACGAAAAGAGAAAAAAACAGACGTAATTAACGGCAGTCTGTAATATATCAAATCGTTTTAAATGCTGCTGCTATCATATGAAAATCAAAAATAATTTTACTCGTGAATGAGAATAGTATTGATGACGTATACATAATAAATAAGCAATTCGTTTTCTTTTTCATATCATCAGGCTTCCCCATGTCCTTGTATCGAAAATGAGCTTTAAAAACTCCTATGATTATAAGAGTACAATATTGTTGAGCTGAATGTAAATATTAAAATCGTAAGCTGTGAATGATATCAATTATGTAAGTGTGCTTTGGAAAGCAATCACTATATCGGCAATGCCTTCATTGTTATGCATACAGAGATATCGTGCAACTCATTATTTCTTAATAATTGCCGCTTCCAGTTTGACAGTGGCGGTGGATCACAAACAATCAAAAGCCCTGAATAATTGTAGTGATAGAATTTTGATGACATGAACAATATTTTCGTTTATTACTAGTAAGAGACCATGGGTCAAAGACCTAGGCCCCGTTTCATCAAACTTGTTATCAATAACAAGTGTCACATTTCCATGAACAATTTTGCTCTCAGCCAATCAAATGTAAGCATTTCAGTATCTTATAACAGTTATCGCAAATAGTTATTGATAAAAAGTATCTATGAAACAGGACCCTGATTTAGATTTTCAGGTCCTTTTTTTTTAAATTATCATTAACTCATGTTGTGTCGTGGATTTTGAGTTTTGAGCCTTTTGACAAAGAATAACGAAATTATCCTTCCTGAACCGGACGAATCTATAAGATAACTACAACACATTTTGATAATAGAGCAGTTCAATTAATAAAGTCCGACGTAAAGACCCGAATGTCATTTAATGACAACAGTTATGACCTCGTCGGCTAGAAAATTTGATGTTTTTTGTGTTTTTTCGTAGCTCAAGAGTGAATAAATGGACTGGTTGAATTAGATTTAGAGCCTTTGTTCAATACTTTTAGATGTAAGTTTTAATATATCAAATTCTCAAGAAATATAAATCAGGGCGAATCAATGTTTTAAACAACTTACTTAGAAATTACAAAACTTGGTAAGGGTAAGACAAATTTAGCTATTAACTTTGGAATTAATTTTTGATTTAAAAAAAGTGAATAAACAGTAATTTGTCTGTAAGAAAAAGCAATAACGAATTTTAAAATTAAAAAAAAAAGGGAGAATGTCAATAATTTTAGCTACCATTTGAACAAGTGGTAGTTTGGTAATGCATAATTTTGCTCCAGGGTCTAAATTTGGGATTGTCAAATCTGAATTTGGAGGCGTTGTCGTCTAATTGATTATTCATGGTTCATCAGCGGGCCGGCTGTAAGAAATTTGATCATAGAGGGGGGAAATATTTAAAAATGACACAAAATAACGACAGATCATATCGCCTTACAGCAATCGCCTGCCGGCTGTTAATTTGTGTCATTTGATGGACAATAATGAGGTATTAAAAGCTTATTTTGATAAGAGATTTGGAGACCAGATTCACATTGACCCGGAAAATTCTTTAAACATCGCGATAGGTAAAGTACTCTTGAGTCAAAAATTAAAAGTAACTGGAAATAAGAGTTATTCCAAAATTACTACGGGTTATTCGTCAAATCAATAATATGGAATAGTCTTTAAAATGTTCTGATAATGCGTAATTCTTCGTTCTTGACGACTATGGGATATTATTTATATTCTAATCGCAATGTATATTTAAATGTGAAACATTTGAAAGAATTAACTAACGGCAAAGAACAATATCATGAGACATACATCTATTTAAACAATTCGGGCTAAATCATTTAATTTTATTCTTATGTACTTTCTAAGTTCACTATTCTGGGAAGACTACGGAGATTTTGTGTTTTTCAATGACAAGTGTATTTGAATTTGATTAATTTGGGAACATTCGTCATAAACACCTTAAATTACCTTTTTTCAAAATGTGTTGCATGTGAATTAAAATCGTTTGCTATAATTTGCAATTGAGCCTAGTTCGAATGTACCAACACGTACCGCTTAATAGAAAATTTGAAATATTTCACCGACTTCATATTGAAAAATGTTTGTCACAACAACCACTTCCCGTAGTGAGTTTGATTGCATCGCCAAAAATGAGACAGGCAGGGGGAGAGGGACTAACATACAGACAGTGAGAAAGTCGTGTGTCCGGCCAGACATTTTGGTTATCCGGACAGGCGATTTCAAACAGTAATTTGAAGAAGTTTACAAGCAATATTTCGTTTAAGGATTACATGTATGTTGAAAAATATCATGAAGGACGAATGTTCATGATGATTTCTAATATGTGATTTCATGAATATTTTTGGTTAANCCCCTCCCATCATACTACAAAATAAACACATCCCCAGTTGCTCCCAGTCAGTTTCTCTCACGAGGTAGTCACATGACCGGTATGCATCTTTATCTTTAAGGGCACTCTGTAAGGGGGCAAAGTGTAAAATGCCAAGGACCTTCCCTCCCCGAGGCCTTGCCCTCTAACGCATCAGTGGACGTGTTTTTAGGGAACTTTGAATCTACAGAGGGACATTTGAATGGAACGAAATCAGTGCAATGACACGAAATTTACACACAAAACAGTTTGAATTCAACGGAATAATATATGTACAGTTTAATGGGTTTAATCTACCCTTCATGACCTGTGAGACAAGAATGTTGTACATGAATTATGTTGAAGTAAAATATGTAGTTTATATCAAATTTTTTTTCATTGGCAAAATGTTGGTAAACTTTACTTTGATACTAAACCTTCAAAATAACAATCATTCTTAAATATTCTGAATAATCCACCAATATGTCCTTTGTCCATAGGTGAGGAAAATCTTGTTTTTAAAGGAGGAATTCCGATGACTGTAACACTATAGAAATAAAGCTTGGTAATTAAAAACAATTCACTAGAAACAAAATTGGAACGAAATTTACTTGAAATCCGCTTCGTAAGAACCCAAGTATATAGAATCAAACTTTTAAAAAATAATCATGTTTGTATAATCAAAGATCTGGGAGCTGTTACTTTGCATTCATCCATATACCATCATGACACCCGGGGGTGTGCTGTATCTTCACACGTTGCAACACCTTACTCAATGATCCACACACAATCCTTGTACTATATTCAAACAGTCAACCACCTCACACCTTCTAAAAGCGTTCCTCGGCTAGAAACAGATGTGGAATTGATATTCCTTTGCAGAGACTAAAGTTCGAGATAGTATTTGACATATGGATGGACATGTAAAAAGATATTTAATTCAGAATGGGAGGAGTTTCTTTATGTTGTTCTCGGCTTTAATAATGTAATGCTATTACACGTTTACCCCCTAGTCAATCGTGAAAGAGTCATGTTCTTGGAACTGTGTTGCGTTTGAATGAGAAAGCGACATCTTCGTGTTAACGACTATTTATTCATGACGGGTCTATATGCTCGGTTTTCATTATGTGTTACAAACCGAAAATAAGACATTCTAATTTGAACTTCTTGTTCTCTTTCCCTCCATTCTCTGTCTACAACATTCCGTTCCTGTTTCCAACACTTCGTTGTGACTTTCTTCTCCCATCTCAACTTGTCCATGTACCACCATCTTTATCAAAACTATCTCACACACTCTCTAACTCTCGTTCTCACCTTCTATGTGTGTGTGTCTCTCTCTCTTTCTCCCACCCTTGCTGCCTGTATGTCTGTCTGTACGTCTCCGTTTATCTCTCTCTTTCTCTCCCCCCCC
>BEXV01000743.1:48667-68582 GCA_003118195.1 Hemicentrotus pulcherrimus
TCCCCCACTCAATATCTGTATATCTTCAATAATTATATCCTAGACATGTTTCTTTCTTTCAAGTCTGCATAAGTCCTGAAAAGTCGATTCATTATTTCAATTACCAAAATCTTCAACATTCAAGTGGCGCCAACACCTTAAGCGTCGCCGACACCTTAAGCGTCAAGGCATTTGTACAGCCCCCTTTAAACATCATCTCTCCCCGAATTTATATGCAATATTATACGAATTTTTCTGTATTCGTCACCCACACCTCCAAGACAGAAATCACTTCAAAGTGTTACCTGAAGCTCCTCGTATTTGTATCTCTCTCCGTGAAGAATCCCAATAGAATTGATATTCCTCTTAAAAAATGTCAAGTGTACTGCTTGACTTTCCTGTAGTTGTAGTCTAGAGACCACTTATACTCCCAGTGTTTTGATACAACACAATCGCAAATATTCTCGAAAGATCAACTCAACGGTAATTTCAACACCCTATTATTTATGGGAAAATAATATCCCTCGCATAGAAATCATGCTGGGATCACTGAGCACGTCATTGCCATGTTCACACATTGCAAAAGGTGATGCACAGGACTATTGGAATGGCCTGAAGTAGATTTCTTGGAAGTAATTGCGATCGTGTTAACCTTGAAATCATGACATTTTGCTACCTCAAAATGAGTTTTATCGCCATCATCCCACTATCTATCGCTTGGGTGAAAAAGGAGGCGCCCACTGATAACAATCAAGTGTCACGACATAGGCCTATATAATTATGCTTCGACGGCAAAGGCTCTTTAGCGTCTATTTTTTACACTAATCGAATTTAAATGTTAAACCTGGATCAATGGTATGCCTTACCCTAAAACCTAAGAGTAACCTAAGAGAAACCCTAATTATAACTATACTGTATATTGGCGAAAATTGACCCTGGGTCAGTTTTGTATTATAACTGAATTCTAAATGCCAAACATGGAAAACTGAGTACAATATACAAAACCCAAACCTAAAACCAAAGTTCAACCCTGACTCAAAGTTATTCATTTTTGACGAAATGAATTGAAGCCTGGAGAAATCGTCACGTGAGCATTGTGTCTGAGGACCGATAAACGGTCATCTTTATTGCCTCCCTCCTATGTCCCCGAATAATATTAAAGTTACCGTTTCAGGAAATACTAACGAGGAAAGCGGTGCGTGAAGCAAGTTTCGTTTCTTCAATTTGATTCGAATTACTTAAATGGGATATTATGATCAGTGATCAGTGGAGATTTCCTTACGGGTAAATTTTCTGTTCAAAACACGAAGCAAATCGCAAATATCCTACATTTCTAACACTATGCCGAATATAGATTTATGAAAAGTGCTAATGAAAGATTGCAAAATTATTATCGCATTGTACTTCATGACGGCTTGTAATTTTATCGCAGGAGTCTGTAAATAATCTTAGATTTGCTTATACTTGTGCAGAACGGTACGCATTGCCCAGCATAATGTATTTATTTTGTGGAACAAACCACGGTAGAGTTAACGCTTTATTTCATGCACCTTTGTATTCCCTTTATGTTATGTTAGCCTCTCCTGTCGCAGCATTAATCTTGGGAAAAAGAAAAAAGGAAAGTAATAAAAAGGTCAAATCTAGACTTCTATATCCTTGGTTGTGTGTTCATTGGTGTATACTATTAATGTCGCGGGTTTTGTCTGGTTTGAAAATCATAGAGGGGGACAACGTGAGTAATACTGGTAGCGGTGATGATAGTTATGTTAATTATGGCGGGTTGATGATGATGTCGGAGGTGTTGGTGGAATTGCGTATTTGTGGCGATGATGATGATAATGATGATGATGATGATGATGATGGTGAAGATAATGATGATGATGATGATGTTGATGATGAAGATGGTGTTGATTATAATAATGATCATAATGATCATGGTGTTAATGATGATGATTGAGAGGAGAATGATAGTGACGATGACGACTATAATGATGAAATTGATGATAATGAAGCGAAAGATGATGATGCTGACGATGATGATGATGACGATGATGATGATGATATTGATGATGATTGGGAGGAGGATGAAAGTGACGGTGATAGTGACGGTGATGGTGACGATAATAAGGATGATGAAGAGGAGAATGATAATGATGATGATAATGATGATGATGAAGATGATATTAATGTTGGTTGAGAGGAGGATGATAGTGGTGTTGATTATAATAATGACGATGATGATGAATGATGATGATGAAGATGATATTAATGATGATTGAGAGGAAGATGATAGTGGTGATGATGAAGATCGAGATCTTGATACTGATTATGATAGTGATGATGAAGATGACAAAAAGATGGTAAAACAGTTGTGATTTTGAAAAGAAAAAGATTGAAATGGTAAAGACCAAATTATTCGTCTAGATTATTATCTTTTAAATCCCCTCCATATTCACTTAACTTACAAAATACATGGGACGGCTCCTTCAAAAATTCATTCACAGACAAACAAAATCAAATGTTCAAGATGGCGCTTTCAGTTGTGCCGCTCCAAAACTTCGCAATAGCCTGCCTCTAGACATAAAAGGTGCCTCATCTGTTGCCGTGTGAAGACGCATTTGTTTTCAGAAGCTTTGGGATATGTTTTGGTTATGTTTCCGTATTAAGAAGCACTGTTAGGAGCACACTAGAGTACCTAGAGTATATTTATAAAGTAACCGCGGTATATAAATTGATCCAATTATGATTTTATAAAATTACAATTACAACCTCACAGGTTTCCAGAGTAAAAACTCACAAAAAACGTGTGCACTATCTCCTCTTGTAAGGGCTATGCTGACATTCTCTTGTGAAAGGATTATATGACTCTGTATGGGGAATATCACAGTGGCAATCTCGATAATATACTACAATAATAATATTACTTGTATAACCCTGGATAGAGCTGGATAAATAGTTGAAATATCTATCAAGGCAAGAACATTAATGAGAAAACAAATTGGGCCTATGGGGTCCAAAGACGAACAAGGTGACAGCACAGCATCTGCATGTCTGTGTGTCCCCGATGCGACTCAAGTTTCTAACGGCGAGTTCATAATCTTAAAGAAGTTCACATCGAAGACTATAATCGGCCAATGCCTGTCGCAACTCCGGAGGACTTGACAATTAAATACCTCTCAGTTGTCCTATCCACTTAGCATAATCCTTGGTTTGACGTCAGTTTTGAGTTACACACCTTGTGTTATCCACCCCTGTTGATGCAAACTTGATTTCTAAGTCGTGTGTCACTTCCCGTGTGCGTAAAAGTGCAATCGTGTCGTCTGCCCGCTGTTTCTGTTCATGGTTGTTGTTTTTTTTCCTTGAAAGTTTTGAAGGATTTATAAGTGCTCTATTGATCAAATAATCTGAAGCAGCTTTGCTATTCCCTGAGAAAAAGAAAAAGAAATACTTTTTTTCATTTTGATCTCTAAATTGAAGCTAACGAGAAGTTAGAACAAGACAAAACGCAGCCTCTGTGCTATTATCTATTTATACATTACATGCTATGTTTAAGTATAATGCAAGAATTATGTTTAATACAAAGGGGAATATATGCATTATTCTGATCATGTACGGCTCTCAAAACTAATCTTCCTTTAGTGGATGGGAAATTAAGGTAATTGGAATAAGAAAACACAACAACTATAGTTTTATTTATCCTTTTTTTTTCTTCAAAATAAATGCCTTTTGATAACTGACTTTCGAAAAAAGGAAAGTGCTGTCACTTGTCGATTATTTCTAAGAATTCTCGTTTAATTCATTTGAAGGTATTTTATTTGTTTTCCATCAATGCAACTGCTTAATCTTTGTTTCCTTTATTGAAAAGGCTACATTAATTTTGTTTTCACTCCACCATACAACAAAGACCTACGCGCACATACACTATTCGCTACACACACACACACATTCAAACACGCACGCTCGCGCGCGCATGACACAAACGTACACACCCACACGCATGATGCTATACAAATATAAAGTTTCGTTATTATATGTATATATGTTTTTTTTATTTTTTAATTGACATGAAGTTATTATTTTTGTGTATTTTGTATTAAAAATCAAATCAAATTAATCTCGTTATTTAATGTGAAAATTTCAAACTCAGATTCAAGTCAATTTGTTTGTTTGTTTGATTGATTTTATTTCAACGTTCAAAAAATATACAAATTCAAAGTCAAAGTACAAAATTTCGAACAATAACAAATACAATGAATACAAAGTTTACAAAAGTAATTAAATGAAAAATCATGTACAATTAAATAATTCGATAAAAATGTACGAAGCATACAATAACATAAGAAATATGAAATATTTTCAATAAATTAGAGAGGTAATTTGGAACGCAGGAGACCACCATCGTGAGCGGTTAGGCTGGAGATGAATGGCGGCCTCGTAAAAAGAATCGGCGACATAACTCTCTTCGAAAAACTAAGTGACCAAGAGGGTGCGGTGCAAGTGCAGGTGCAGTGAGCAGTTGCATGATAAAGAATAAATAAGTCACGGTTTTGTTATACTGATTTAAAGAGAGGGGAGCATATGAGTGTATTATTTGTCGTTTAAGTGTAGCCTTTAAGGAGTAGATTGTTGAACAAGACTTTATGTTGTCGGGTAAATCATTCCAAATGTCCGGACCAGAATGTCTAACAGATTTGTGTGTATTGATAATTTGGGGTTTGTAAGATGAAAGTTTCCAGATATGCGAGGAGAGTATGAATGAACGGAATTATTAAACCTAAACATGTTATCAAAGGATGGAAGCAGATTATTAATGTACTTAAACATAATAACTGCTACTTGAGTAGTGTTCAGATCGAAAATTTGTAGTGTTTTAAGTTTATAGAATAAAGGATCAGTGTGAGCTAAGAAATGCGAACCTGTACATATACGTACGGCTTTCTTTTGCAGTTGAAAATAAAATTAATTTTTGTCGAACCACAATTTGCCCATACACTATTACAATATGTTATATACAGGAGAACTAGCGAATTATATAGTAGCAATAAGGTTGTATGGGGTAGAAGAAACTTTAACTTGGAGATTATTCAATACTTTTGGAAATGCACATTGTAACTTGGTGTAAATGATCATTCCAAGTCAAAGCTTCATCTATATGAACACCCCAAAACTTGGAATTAGTTTTCTTCTCTAGTAGCATACTATCGATTTTAATATATAGGTGTTTCTGTATTATGAGAATGATGTTTAAAATACATGAAATGAGTCTTTTTTGTATTAAGTGAAAGTTTATTGGATTTAAACCAATCTGATACTTTGTTAATTTCATAATTCAAAGTATTGTTTAACGAATTAAGGTCTTTATGGGAATAAAAGATATTTGTATCATCGGCAAATAAGATAAAAGAAAGAAGGGGGAAGTATTGATAATATCATTTACATAAAGAAGAAATAAAAGTGGACCTAAAATGGAGCCTTGAGGAACACCGCATTGAATTAAAAGAGGATCAGAATCATAACTATTAAATGTAACATATTGTCTTCTGTTTGTTAAATAATCTTTAAACCATAAGAGTGGCTGACCCCGAATTCCATAATGACTGAGTTTGGAGAGTAAAATAGCGTGATTGAGCGTATCAAATGCTTTACTCAAGTCACAGAATATACCTATAACATGCTCTTTGTTAGCTATGGCACTTGTAATTTTGTCATAAATTTGAATTAATGCTAAGTCAGTTGAGTAATTTTTTCTGAAGCCATATTGATTTGAATTGAGTATTTTGTGTTTAGTGATAAATTTGTGTAGCCTATTATGAACGATCTTTTCTAAGACTTTGGATATACTTGGAAGTAGGGAAATTAGACGATAGTTACTAATTTCGTGAGGATCATCTTTTTTGAGAATGGGGTTGAATTTAGCTAGATTTAATAGATCAGGGAAAACACCTTGCGATAACGAGTGATTAAATATGTGAGTTAAAGGCTTTGCAAGTGGATAAATTATTTCTTTTAGGAGAAACATACTTATTTTATCAAAACCGCGCGATTTTGAGTTGTTGAGAGATTGGGTAATGTTAATAATTTCGCTAGGATTTGTCGGATTTAAAAATAGAGTCTCTTGGTTTTGATTGGAAAGATAGTCTTTAACGTGAGCGTGAGTTCTATTAATTTTGCTGGCGAGTTCAAGGCCGATATTCGTAAAAAATGAGTTAAATGAATTTGCATGAAGACTAGGATCATGTATTTTAAGGCCATTTAATGTGATATTATCCGTGGGTGAGGGATTCTTTTTTTTTTCCCATTACCTCTTTGATAATTTTCCAAGTTGCAGTTGTGTTTGAACTGGCCTTTTTTATTTTATTAGAAAAATGCAGTCTACTGGATGTACGGATAAGTTTTGTTAATTTGTTTCGATAAATTGTATATGTGTTTAGTTTAGTGTTAGTTGGATTGTGTAAATGTAATGAGTTATCCAAGGATTCCTGGGTTTATTTCGCTTATTACTCATTTTGCCTAAAGGAATATTCTTTTCATAATAATATTGCAATTTGTTACTAAAATGTTTATATGCAGTATTGACATCATTTACACTATATACCTCAGCCCATCCCTCGGAAAATAAATCCTGTTTCAGCAATTCTATATTACATTTGGATTCTTTGCGATATATAAGTTCATCAAATGATTTACGGCCAGATAGTTTGCATTCACAAGTTAAAAATATGGGTAGGTGATCCGACACTTCAGAACACAATATTCCACCGATGGTTTTGTTGTTATGTATGTTTGAAAAAAATATTGTCGATCTGAGTTGATGAATGTGGATTTATTCTGGTGGGTTTATTAATAATCGAAACAAAAAGCCGTATGAATGCATCAACTGCATACAATTGGTTGAGTAACTGTTATCAGACGAGGGTGAGAAGTTGATGTTAAAGTCACCAAGGATAAAATTGTGTTTATTTTCATTACCTATTTTATGAAGATAAAAATCCAGTTCGTCACAGAATAAATCACAATTAGAATCAGGGGGTCTATAATCTAACCTATGATGACATTTGTTGGCATTTGAGTAATAAATTTCGATAAATAAAGATTCTGCTTGTGTTAGTTTAATATCTGAACGGATTTTGAAGTTTATGTTTTGTGTATTATAAAACGCAACACCGCCACCTCTTCATCCTTTGCGGTCCGCCCTAATCAACTTATAATTAGGCAAATTGAACATATCTGGAGAATTCTGATGTAACCATGTCTCACTTATTTCAATGACGGAAAATGCAAAATAATTTAAAGAGTGTAAAAGGTTTTTAACGTATTCAAAAATCTTTGTTCAGACTTCTGGAGTTTATATGTAAAAGTGAAATATTGTCTGGTTTGTAAGAAAATGAATTTTTGAATTCTTGGGGTGTGTAGTATTTGCTCTCGTTTATATCGTCGACAAGAATATCGGGAGTGTGCGCGTGCAAATTCATTTAACGATACGTATTATGTAAAGTACCGAAAGTTTGGAGGATGAACAACTGCATGTGTGATGCTGGTGCGTTTGTGTGTGTACGAAGTGCAAGTGTGCGGGTAACTTCAAAATATAATACAAATGAAAATACAATAAGACCCATCTTGGTCACAGTTACAAAAATTGCTTAGGAGCAACAGAGCGGAGCTCAGCCGCCCGAGTAAAGGGTGTATTTTTGACACGCAAAATATCTGGGAGGAAACAAAATGCTTGATTACAATAATGACAAATCGGAGTACGATTATTAAATGCCAAAAAGGGATTTGACATTCCCGCTCATCAAAACTAGTTCAGTCTATAACAATGGATTCTGTGATTGACACAGGAGTTTTGCAAAACAAAGAGATTTGTTGTGCGGAGGAGAAAAAAAATGTATGCCTGTTAAAGCAGAATCCGAGATGATGCTTAATAACATTAACGTCATTTCGGAGTACAATAATATTAAATGGCAAAGAGAAGTTCCGTCAATTACAATATAACAGATAGACTCAAATTTTTGGAATGCTATACAGATCATTATTATTGGTCACAAAACAATAGAACACACCAAAACATAAAATTAATGCAGATTCGAAATGAAAGTAAGGCTGCTCAAACAACGGACCCATCGCACCCATGCGTCGGGTATTTCTGAGATAGAGCACCACTGCGGACCAATATGAAGATCGGTCAGCCGTGGCGCGGAGAAGCCACGCCCAAACGTTAGACACATGTGAACGACAAGCCCATGTATTTGTTTCAGCCTAATAAGCCCATCATAATACGAATCGCGTGACTGACGCGGGTGTTTTGCAAATCAAAGAGATTCGTTGTGCAGATGAGAAATATTCATGCATGCTAAAGCAGACCATGACATAATATTTGATAGCATGACAATTCGGAGTACAATAAGTGGCAAAGAGGGTTTTGACATGAATTCCCGGACATCAAAACAATTTCATTCAACCACAATAAAATAGATGATACCATTTAACCTATTTATTGAAGGGCCTCTTTGTTTTCTCCGAAAATCTATAAGGTCACATAGTTGAATAATCTGACATTTCCAACGAGGACATTCTTCCTTTAAAAAACAAAAATACTTTACATTCAGTCGGGAATCTACTTGTGACAGATAAACCATTCGTTCTGAGCTGAAAAGAATTGATAAGTTAGGGGGGAGAAAATGTAAACTATTGCTTTCCTTATCACTGAAAAACATCGTGGAAAAATTACAGTCACTGATGTTACGAATAAACACTTTGACAAAGATTATGCGATTAGAGAAACAGAGATTACGCGATTAGAGAAACAGAGATATTATTGTACCCAGTTTGAAAAAAGGAAATCGAACATAAAGGAAACATGGGGAGTTATTAATAAGGCATTGAACAAAAAGAGTGGGAAAAAAGCATAACAAAAATCCGAGAGGATAATAGAACCATCGATGATGAAGAATTTATTGCTAATCACTTTAATGATTACTTCTCAAATATTAGACCCAAACTCGCCAAGAAAATTCCTGTTGTCGGAAAACCCTTTCATTCTTTTTTGAAGAACAAAAATCAGAATTCTATATTTTTTAGTCCAACCAACTCATCTGAAATTCTAAAACTTGTTAAAAATTTAAAAGAAAAAAGAAGTGCGGGTCATGATGAAGTCAGTAACTTTTTATTGATCAATATTATACACGAAATAGTTGTTCCCTTAAAACACATATTTAATCTATCCATGTCTCAGGGTGTAGTTCACGATGCCATGAAACTTGCAAAAGTTGTTCCGATTTTTAAAAAGGGTGACCCCTTAGATTCATGTAATTACAGGCCCATATCTCTTTTGTCTTCCATCTCTAAAGTGTTAGAAAAACTCATATATGATCGCACAGTAGCTTTTTTAGTTAGTAATAATATATTCTCCGACTCACAGTTTGGCTTCAGACAAAAACATTCGACTGTTCATGCTATTTTACATTTCATTAATCATGTTACTTGTCATGTTGCAATTGATGAACACTCTCATACCCTTGGGATGTTTCTGGACCTCTCCAAGGCCTTTGACACGATCGACCATCAAATTCTACTATACAAACTTTGACACTATGGTATACGTGGAAGGGCCTTGGAGTGGTTCGAAAGCTATCTCAGGGGTAGGAAACAAGACGCATCAATAAATGGAGCAGACTCAGCCTTTCAACAGTTAATTTGTGGAGTGCCACAAGGATCCCTTCTGGGGCCTCTTCTATTTATATTATATATGAATGACTTTCAAAACTCATCCAATGTTTTGTCGTTTATATTATTTGCTGATGATTCCTCTGTGTTTTTCTCACACAAAAACCCCAATTCACTACTTGAAACCGTAAATCTTGAAATGAAACTTGTTGAAGAGTGGATTTGTGCCAACAAACTTTCCTTGAACTTAAATAAAACTCAATGTATGCTCTTCAGCAATTCTATTTCGGAATTGCCTGGCAATGTTTATATCAATGAAACAATTATCCACTTAGTTGATTCGTCAAAATTCCTTGGTTTTATAATTGACAATAAACTTTCTTGGAAAGAACATAACTTTCAATTGAGTAAAACTCTATCAAGGAACATTGGAATAATCAATAAATTAAAAATGTCTTTTCCTAAGTATATTTTGAAAAGTTTGTACTCGACGCTTATCTTGCCTTATCTTAACTATGGCATACTTGCATGGGGGAATTCATTTAATTACCAGTTGGACAAATTATTGATACTTCAAAAACGCGTCATACGAATAATCTGCCACACTAATAGGTTAAGCCACACTAATAGTTTATTTTTAGAAAATAAAATATTGAAAGTTCATGACCTGTATAATTTCTTTTTAGGCTGTTTTATGTTTAGATTAAATTCTAATGAACTTCCTCATGCCATCACGTCGACATTCCAAAAGAATCAACAAATTCACAATTATCCAACCCGACAGTCTTCCTTTTTTCACTTACACAAACTGAGAACTTTACTAAAACAAAAAACTTTGATTTATACTGGTCCTGTGTACTGGAACTCATTAGACATTTCGCTCAAACAGCTGCCAAGTTTAATTACTTTTAAATATCACTTGAAAAATAAACTTCTACTCCAGTATGAAAATGTTTAAGGTCATCATGATAGAGACTATCGGTATTATCAACACTTGTTGGCTGGCTGCACCACACACCCTTTTTTGTTTTGTTTTGTTTGTTGTTTTATATATTATGTAAACAAATGTATTATGTAAAGGGAACCTTAATTACAAGCATAATGCTTCCAAGGTTTCCTCCTCATTACTGTAGATAATTGTTAGCATCACATGTATTTAATGACTTGCCATTACATCGTTTGAATTACTGTTGTATCAATCGAATATTATGTACATGTTTTGTTACCTTGTATATGCCTTACTTTGTAAATTCTTTTCAAATGCAGTTAATGTGGAAATAAAACCTAAATAAAAAATAAAAAATAAATATGCAAATCATCTCATTTGCATATTCGTTACACTGATAGAGAAATGTGAAGCTAATTATACTTAACGTCACAATAACAAATAATAATAATAATAATATTTAGCTTTTAGGATTCACGCGTCATATCTGAAGGAGGTTTCAGTGGTTAAAATGTATTTGTTTTTACCCCCCCCCTCTCTCTCTCTCTCTCTCTCCCTTTCTCTCTCTCATTCTCTCTCTCTCTTTCTCTCTCTCTCTCTCTCTCTCTTTCTCTCATATCTTGTTATCTTCTGTATATTATTCCAATATGTATCACACTGTCCCTTTTATCACCATTGCAAACAAAAAAGCTATCTGGGGCTACCCATTGGTGACACTTCTCCCACTCAACCTACACCAACGGGTAATGAATAGTCAGTCCACCAATGACCCCCACTGACCCCCACTGACACGCAGATTGTTGTACTTTATGTCGTACGTTCCTCTCGAATGGCAATACAAAACACACCTTCTCAAAATCACATATGATAAACTGCTTTTCTAGGTATTTTCGCTTCAATTGTGCGAATATTGCTCTCTTAACAGCACCTGTGCCCTGACGCAGGCGTCAATATTTGGTCGGTATTAGCGCTGGACAATTTAGATCACTTCTCAACTTTTTAAATTATGTATGATTGTTCTTATCTCCCATAGCAATCAAACCCTCTTTTTTGTTCTTCTTATTCCAAACTGGGGAAGCTACAGTAGAAAGCAACGAGCCCCCCACCCACCCCCTCCCCCTGATTGGGATCGAATATAAAACGTGACTTTCAGATAGCATTAAACAAAAACATCATCTTGTTATTACTAACTTTCATATTGTGAGGAGTTAGCATTGTAACATCACTGTCTGTACACGTTTTCCATTAAAAACACATACATTGTTTTTAATAAAAGGAACCTTACCCCCAAATAAGGAGTGTAGGTATTGTGAAAATGAGATGTATTCCTGTCCTTTGGTCCTTTAATGCACAATATTCTTTAAAAGTGTACAAGAGATAAAATGAAGTTATTCTTGGCATGATGTAGTGCCTTTAAGCATGACATGGGCGCAATCATTTTTGTATAATGTAACTTACCAGACGAACTTGTGCATCATGTATTATGCATCAAGCTTTAGTTGGAAAGACTTTTATATTCAAACCTTTACTTTTCAATGAGGGAAAATCATAGTTGAGAAGGTAAACATTATATTTGATGAACAAAATATACAACAGGAAAACGATTGTACACAACATTAATTAAAAATACTAAAATATTACAGTTGACAAATCTAATATGCGAAACCTTCACCTCAGAAAAACACCAACGTATTTGTGCAACTTGCTTTCTGACAAATGTAGTCCAAAGAGTGATAGCAAGCTGAATAAAATACTTCATCGCCACACACACCTGGGAGGGAAGCATCCGTAATTTTGAAAATATTTACATGATAAGCGACTTAGTATTACGTGAAGTCATCCAGAAAATGGCGATGCCCATGTCGCGCTGGGGAAACTCAACATCATTATTGCTTTATACCCCTCTCATACACTTTGTAGGGGAATCTTCTAGATTAATTGGCAACAATATACAACAAAATCTCTCAGAATATATAAGGTTATTTCTATGGTTGAGGTTACCTCTAACCTTCCATTAGGCCCTTCCCATGATCTTATCGTCTTTTCACCTTGACTTAGTCACCGAAATCGGCTTACATTTCGACTCCAATTGAAAGCCATTGCGTCAAATAGATGGCGTATCAGCAAGGGCGGGTGTGCAGGCGACAGTCTGTTACTGTTGAAGGTTTTAAAGAGCGCAATTTTACGCCTGAATGAGATATCTGATGTCCAATCAAATGTATGTCTGTTTTGTCGCTCTCTGTTGTTCGTTTGACACCGTTTGAAGAAGGCTGATTAACGACTTTATAGGAAAGGGTGATAGATGGATGCTTATAAGCTCGAGTCGTAAGGCATTTAATTCCAGTGTTACCTAAATTTAGGTGTTTATCATTATTCCTATAATGCGGTCAAATATTACTGCATAAACTTTCAAAAATGAACTCAATAACAATTTCAACACCCTATCATATTTCCTGCATCGACCTTGTGTCACTAACAGGCTGTAATGTTAACATATTTTAATGGGTGATGTAAATAAGATATGGGAATCTTCGTATGTGGATATGTTTTAAATATTTGCGATCGTTTTAGTAATGACATGCATTTATTACAATTATTGTTGTTGTTGTATTTTTGTATTTCTCTAAGCCAAAGTTTTGGCCATTAAAATCCAGATTTTTCCATTATATGATCTTTTGATTATTTGTATATTATTTGCATTTTAATGATCGATAATTTATTTGCATTTTAATGATCGATAATTTGTTTGTGTAAATAACAAACCCTTTGGAAGGGGAAATGAGTTGTTATTCATGTTAATATCATTTCGTTTAGTTAAGGGGTTCACTTTGTTTGTTTAAAATGTTTAAAATTAGGCCTGATAAAAAAGAAAAACAGTTGTGACGCTATTTGTGGACAGCTACAGGGTTGATGCTCTTCCACGAGTATTTTTTATTAACCTAAAACTAGTAAAAAGTGTGAATTAAATAGGACATAATTTTTTTTTTCTAATATCGCTTTTTGGAAGTTGTAATCATTGTATTAGATGAGCACTTCATATTGGCTGAATCGCAGATTTCACTATGACATATTGCCGGAAAACTGTCCCATTTGTTAAACACACAAAATGACCCAAAATTCAATTTTTCAAAATGTATGAGTCAGGGGTTTTTCCATTTTATGCTACGTGTTATGTTTTTTTTTTCCTTTTTAAAGCGAAAATTAGAGACAGTTTGGTACAAGACAAACGAGAGAGTGGTCCATGACTACGTCACAACCCATTGAACAAATTGTCAATTTGATATTCGAATATGTTTAGTGATCTCATATTTCAAACATTCGCAACTCTCTTGTTATTGGTCCGATTTATTTCAAACTTGCGCCATATTGTTTCTCTTATTTATCTGCGGAGCAAATAACAAAGCTCGAATTGCACTTTAACAACTTGCTACTCCTGCCCTCCCCCCTCCCTCAGCTGACTGCAACTTTTGAAGATTCTGTAGCAACTCAGAAGCTGAATGACCTTTATCAATAATGCATGAAAGAGGAATTACTGTGAAAGCTAGTCATGCCCATAACTGGCATCCAAACGTTGAAGCGGTGGGGGCAGGAGGGAGGGAGGGTGAGCACCTAATTTGTGATAAAGACCATTTGCCTGATAAACTGGTCTTCTCTCCTAGCGTTAAAACCAGGGAGATATACCCCAATTCATTCCATTGCTGGTTATGCCACTCTAACGCTTTTCTCGTGTCTGTAGTTTTCTCTATTCATAGACGAATAACACGTAGGCCTACCTTTAGAAGAAATATCTTCAAGTCATTGTAGGGAAGACAATAATAACTAAAGAAGAAAAGAAAAGAGGGAAAAAGATAAAGAAGAAGGAGGAGTTGAAAGAAGAAATAGAAGTATAGAAAGAGAAGTAGAAGGAGAAGAACAAGAAGAAGAAGAAGAAGAAAAAATCGAACAAGAAGAACAAGAAAGAGGAAAGGGAGGAGGAATAGAAACACCCCATCAGCAGTGACGCCCATATTACGTCAAACAATTAATGGCGTTTCATTGGCAAAGGGCTTATAAATTCAGCATGAATTAAAAAAAATTATCAGTAAAATAATATGCAGCTTCACGATATGTAACTTGCATATTGATGACCTCTTTCGATAGTGGTCGAAAGAGGGATTTGCACAAAGTCGACAAATCTGAATATCCATCTCTATTTCGCAAGAGCGGCATCAGGCTATGTCAGTCATGGTGAAAGCATTATTTTATATGATGGTGTATCAGTAAACTATTGAACGACCTATAAATGATCGGATGGTGGTCAATTTTACGAAAAATAGGTTAAATAACGCATAGGTGATGCTTGCTCCCAAGGACCGGTAAAAATTTACGTTCTTCAAAAAAGGGGTATAAGCGTAGAGTGCACCAAAATAAAAAAATGTATATAACAAATACCAAGGTGACAACAGATGAATTAAACATATGTTTTAAAAAAGGCCAACAATACGTTTAGGCCTACTTATGTGTAATCAAGCATTCAGCTTTCATAACTCATATGCTGTATAGATGCTGTAGTTCTATGTTTAAAAGTTTCTATCTAATTTTATATATATCAAGCTCGCCCACATTTATAATATAAAATGTTTTTTAACGGGAGATACCCATACTCCGTTTGCTTACCGGGTGATCTACTGCATAGGCAAACTTAATAAATCAGTGCCAACAAGCTGTAGATGCGCCCTCTCCTGTCGGATATACAATGATCATCGTCTGCTTCTTTGATTGGTAGTGATGATAGAATGAATACTGCATTATTGTATGTGACACTGAGATTTGGAACTTATGTATAGGAATGGAAAGAGTACAAGTTCCGTTCTTTTCGTCCAATGAAGGCAAAAAGAATGAACATCTCATTGCCAAAAACTATCAAGTAGAAGTTAGTAGAATTAACATCAATGTTACAGTTGATTACGTAAAAAGTAGTCATTCGGTTTGCCGTCCATCTCTCTATAATGTCAACTTTTTTGCTCAAATCTCATCCGTCAGTAGTTCTTTCTCTCTTTTGTTCTCTCTTCTTTCCTTCTCATCCTTATCTTTAGATATCCTGATCATATCAATGTTGAGAAAATAAAAATTGGGTCACTATAAGCTAGCGCGATCATTCAGTGCATGCATCCACAATATAAATTATAAAGTTCATCACGGCAGTCCGTGCCGAAAAATAAAGTTTCCACTTGGGTCCTTCCGACTCCCCTGGTAAGTAAAAAAAAAAAGAAAATGAGGAAAAAAGAGAGAGAAGCAGGAAAGTGACATGAAAATAAAATTAGTACGACTCCTTCTCAATGGCCTAGTATAGGATTTCCCGGCCAAATTCGAGTGTTTGTCATTCGAATTCATTTACTTTGCATATAAGTTAGCGCAGATCGGCTTTGCCATGGCAATTATCATTCAATTTGCCATTTTTTTTTTTGGTATTTAATTGAGGATTTTGGTCGAAGGGTTTCATAGATCTGTCATTCAATTTAGAAACTGCTCAACTAGCATTCAAATTAATATTCACTGGCCGCAGCGTAATTTTTATCATTCAAATTAATACCTGTCGTTCGTATTAGTAATATTTTCATTCAAGTTAGGAATGTTAGGGGGAAGAATTGCAACAAACTTTTACAGTTTTTAAATAATGCAGTTAAAATGCATGATTTGCCATTGGGGTCTAAGCTTTTATTCCATTTACTTATTTTCGGGGCAATGAAGATGGGTGTAGTCAGACCGTAAGTAAAGAAGCGGCGAAATAAAGGGATATGGCATTTCTGCACGGACATGTTCATATACCCGGGAAAGATGGGGGTACCCTCAATCGCCCCTTTTTACTACAGACTCGGAATTTTACAAAAGTCAATCACATCGTCTCTTATACCCATCACACCCCTCTGTTTTTCTTAAAGAGTTTCATAGTTTACTTGCCCGCCAGCATATCGATGGCTGAAGACATGGCTAAATAATGAATCATGTTCAAATTGTTGACACTAGTTCCTACCCCAGCCACAATATTGTACCCTTCTTCCAAAATGAGATTGTGACGAAATTATGATAAATTTATGATGAAACATAAGACAAACAACTTCCTTACATGAACATTTACAAATATACTGAGACCATCGGGTCCGTAGATGCAATTCCTTTTTTTTTTTCGTAACAATCAAACTTAAATGCTGATGATATAAGTATAAGTGTATAAATGCAAGAAAATGAAATATGATGAAATACACATGAAAAAACAATCTTGAAAGAAAAACAATGAGCTATAAAAAGTGTGTAATAAACGAGAAATGTATATTGACCATCAGTTTAAGTGCACAAAGTGCTAATTTGTATGCTACAAATGAATTAGAATGCTAAAAGTACACCGTCGCGTTGTCAGAAAAACGTGTTGCGTCAAATCGAATGACCAAATAGCGAAAGAAGCACATTGTTCATTAATTTGAATGAAACATACATAGATTCTAACGAAAATTCCACAGATTTGGTCACTAGAAAAGGAAATACAAACCCGAGATATACCTGGCTTGCATTAAAACCGTCGAATTTGAACGCAAGACAAACTAATTTGAATGACAAACTCGCGAATTTGGCCGGGAAATCCTATATTTTTTGTTCCATTTCATTCACCAAATAAGATCGATGACATCCCCCCCCCCACCCCCACCGACCTTCGCCGTGGCCCTTGTGCCGCTTAAGTGGATGGGCTCACCCACAGCATTGCATGTATCGGTGAAACAATCAATACCCATTTTACTCATTATCGGTTCTTTGACAGAGTAACTGGAAACGGCCTTCCGTCCCATTTATTTTATCATTAACCTTCAATGTTTCCTGTTTTATGATATGCAAATAACGTCAAGACTCGGCCTAATAATAGGTCACTGCATATACAATAAAATTAGAGACTGGTCATATTTACCCATCGATAGCAAACTACTCAGATCAAATCAGTGCAGAAATTTCTAAATTAATTTGTCCTTAAATGAGATCAAAGGTATTAAATGCACCTTGTGTATTCCCTTCAACGATGAAAGGATTTTTTTTTGTACAGAGCCATAGTGTTTACATCGCACTACTACAATCTTTTCTGGATAATAATTACGTAACCACGGGGTTAGTAAATGTAAAATGAACAAATGGGCCTCGAGATTATAATACATGGATAATCTCAGCAATAATGGCTCAATAAAATCCAATATTTCTGATGATGTAAAAAAAAAAATTATAAAAATTATAATAACTTGAAATGACATGGAAACCTATTCTACAGGTTGCTGAAATTTTGTGTCAAAGGAAATCTGTCGAAGCATTTTTTTTTTTTTTTTGAATCTCGGAAACTAGATAATTCAAGTAGTACAATTTAAAAGTCATGATAAACATTATAAATGGCAAGATGCACTTAGGGATATAAATTTACACCTAAATGAATTAGTAAAACAAAGAGGTGGTCTAAAATAATCACTGAAACACTAATAATCCACTTCTATGAATCGCGAATATATAATTTGTTTTTACAAAGAAACTATGGTATCAATCATTTTCAACTGTACAGCTTACTCCCACTCAAATGAAGCTTGACCTATGAAGTCATCCCTAAAGTTATGATTACACATTGGGCATGAACATCGCCCTCAAAGTCGTAAATCATCTTTCATTGGCATCCACAAATCATCTTGATCTAGTCACCCGATGACTCTACTCTCTATCAAAGTTTCATAATCTAATCCGACTATTGGGAGATAGAGCATGATTTATATCAGCAGCTCCTCAATCATAGAAGGAGGCTCCAAGATAAGCATAGATTGAAGATAGTGAAGATGGCTTGAAAGGAGCTCAAGACAAGATAGATAAATAGAAAGGAATGAAGATAGAAATAAGAAAAGAAAAAAAAAGAAAGAAAGAAGAAAGAGAGAAACAAACAAAAAAGCAATCAAACATTTAATTTAGCTTTCTGTAAAAAAAAAAACTATTGGAATATCATTTCTCATTGATACATTTGAATCTATTTTAAAAGCCTAAGTCTCCTTTGTACAATGATTGCACTATTTAGTAGCAAATCGAGAGGGCTCAAAGAGGACCCCCCCCCCCCGCCCCCCTTGGCACAAGACTTGTCTTGCATACAATCATGAAGTGTAGAAAAGTTTTCCACGATGTGTGGCCTCAGTTGCTGAAGATACTTTGCAGGCAATAACTTTTTCCCCTCTGTTTTTGTCCGTCAGAAAGAAAGAAAAACAATATTTGCATCCGCCCCCTCCCCTCCCCCGAGGTTTGTGATCCGTCACTGCTATTATCTAGTTCAAATCTAACCTTTAGAGGACGTATAATGATATACTATCTAAACTTTATTTAAATGGTGCCCCAAGGGAGAAGGCATTTAGAAAGAACATGAATTAATGAAATTTCGGACACGACAATTGGAGATGTATCCACGACTACAACAGAATCCACTGGCAAAATTGCCAATTTGAGATTCGTATATAACTTTCTTATTATTCATAAATTTCTGATTATTGTTCGCATTCATTTCGCTTTCGCTAGTCCGTCTCTCTTCTAGACGGGCTTTCATACAAATGAAATTTAATATTACAAAGCTTGAATTGCCCTCATGAACAGCAAAAATTGTTACGAAATTGCTCAATCTTGCTGCTAGTAGCTCTCATTATGCGCCAGACAATATATCGCTGATTTGTTCGATCAATCAAATTACAAAGCTGGAATTCATTTCCGCCTGCACTTAAGTGTAAACAACCTGGATTAAAGAAACTAGGAAATGAGACAAGCACAATAACAGTTTACCTTGACATGATATTAAATAGGATGTACGAAAGCATCATTTAAAATAAGTATTCGGTCATGCTGTGGGAGAAATGTAGTGTATCCTTTTCCCTTGTTCGAATAATTTTGTAGAAGATGGATTTATTTTATATTTACAAAATGCAACAAGCTTTCACTTAATAGACGTTATTAAGAGCAAACGCTTTGTAGTGAATACTGTAGAAAATATTGTGGGCAATTATGTGGCCTACAGAAAAAAAAAATAGATACAGCTACCAAACTAACGTTTAAGAAATAAGGGCTTATACAACTTTGTAGTGAAAAGAGTAGCAAATACTTTCGCGTACATACAAAATAATCTTGTGGAAAATTGAATTACAATGCAGGGGGCAGTTTGGTTGACTATTGTATTGATCAAGCTGGGGTTCAGTTTTAACCGTCTTCTCAGTTATGTAATTTCAATAAACCTATTACCAGCATGACGTTGCTCAGTGGAACTTTCATAATATGCTGGAGCCGCCAGCCCCCCCCCCC
>BEXV01000743.1:103336-117208 GCA_003118195.1 Hemicentrotus pulcherrimus
TGCCTCTCTCTCTTTTTCTCTCTCTCTCTCTTTCTCTATCTTTGCTATAACAGTAATTTTGTTTTCTTATCGGAATGACTGTCCCCGTTTTAACATGTTTAAGGTTAGCTTATGTGAATCCTTTATTTCTATTTATGTTCGAAACGATCCATTATAATCTAGATATTTGTTGTGATGTTCTTTCTGTATTGTCGTGCTCATTAAGTTGTTTCCATCTCAACATTTTGAATAACGTGAGAGGGGAATGGTATTGGTAAAGATAAATGTACAACAGACAACAATAAAAAGCAAAACGTGAAACTGTTCATCATCTGACATTTACAAATACAAAAAAAAAGGACAAACAAGAAATGAAAAGTAACATGTTCTATGACAGTAAGAATGATATATAACCAAATTATTTGGACTGTTCTAGATACTGTCAGTTGATGTGTGTGTGTATGTTTTTTAAGTAGGGGAAATAAAGGGGGAATTTCCTTTTCCCTCAAATTTGATGTCAGTTATGAATTCAAGTGGTGAATCCTCGACCGTTCTCGAGGTTCTCGTCTCCTTCTGAGCGTTTAGGTATTAAATCGTCAATGAATTCGAAAAGTGTTGACTAGGCCTGTCTGAAAATGCGACAAATGAAAATATTATGAATGATCTACTTTGTTTATTCCGGGTTGTCGTCGAGTTACGTCCCTATATTTCGTAGAATAACTGTACCAGCGCTAAGAAGATGATGTTGATTATTAGTTGTTGTTTCTCTTTCTTGGAAGGTAAGTGTTTTTTGGACAATGTAAGACGAGAACTCGTTAGCGGAAAGAGTGTCGATTCTCTTGACACCACTACAAGCATGCTTAATAGTTTATGAAGTGGGAGGGTAAGGATTTTGGGTATCCAACGGGTGTTTTTGTTCAACGCGATACACCAACTAACCATTGAAAAGGTCGAATCTAATAACCATGACGTCATTTTGTCGAGACCCATTTCCCGCATTTTGATCGGATGTTGATAATATTTTCAAAGGCAAATAACGTCACTTCAGTTGGATGGATTTGATACGTCATGAAGTTAGAGTTCAATTGGATGGATTGAAAAGGTTGGAACGGTAAAAAGTGGGAGAGAAAAGGGCTCGAGAGAACATGAGCATCCCCCTTTCAATGCACCCATGCTTAATTGCTGAATATATTATGAATAGATTCGATGTAGACAAGAGAAAATATATATATATATGACAGCCATGAATAAGGTGAAACGAAAGTGACAGTTTATTTTGATGCTGTCTCGTTGCTATGGTGAAAAACAACATAAAACATTGATATTTCATTTCTAGCCGCTAATCACAGACAGCCCCCCGCCAGGTAATCATTTAGGTATATTGTTATCTTGGTCATGAAACATATAATAACTCCGCCACCTTGTGTATTACTTCGAAATATGAAAAGACACCGTTTGGTTTCCCTTCTACTTATGCTTATTTGAGTGCATAGCATTTATCTATATAACAAATTGAGTTGTTATAAGGATAGTTGGAATCTCAAAGAACACATGGCTTATTATGTGTAATGGAGTTGCGATGCGTGTTTGATTTGATGTTACAAATTACCCAACATTTTCATTATGCATTTATTTTTAATTTGTTTACAAAAGATATGTTCCTCATATGATAATTTCTCTACATTTTCGTAAACAATATAATATATCGAGGTGTTACAGGATTCATTCATAATAGGTTCAAACTAGACTAATATAAAAGGGAAATCATGTTTGTCAAACAAGCATCTTCCTGGAATATCAGTATTTTCCTATCACAATTTTTTTTCTGACGGTAAGTATGATATGGCATATGAGTAATTGTGTTTCACTTGTTTGACCTGTTTTGTATCGTCTATTTTTTTAAATCTTATATACGATCGCAAAAAAATCAACCAAAGGGAGATATCAGTACCCTACTGTATGGCCAATCAAAATCTTGTTGAGATTACGTAATTTGTCATTGCAATGTTTGCTCATGTCATTATGTGACGTACAAGGCAACTATAAATAGAGGTAGATTTTCCGAGAGTAGTTAGGATCGTGTTGTTAGAAACAGCTATATATCCTTCAATTATTACCCTTCATTTAATGATCTTAAAACAATTAATACTTTTAATCGAATGGTAATTCATTGTTAATATCAACCTCGAAATTGTATTCATATTAATATTTTTGCATTATCTGTTACCTATTTCCATTCGCGCTTTCTTGTTTCCATTACAGGGTGACAATGCCGTCGGGATTCTGGAAATACATCAGCATTTGAAGAAGAAGGAGTGATGCTTCCATTCACCAAACTGGATTTTATATTTGACACATGTGATATGTATTAAAGCTGGCCGGATATACACATTGAAATGAAACGATGCATTTTACATTGAGACATGTCATATTTGCAAGGCCATATATCTTCTGGTTGTTTAACCTCTGGATGTCAAATCAAAACACATGCTGAATTTATAGCCAGCTTAAGAATCCCGATCTGAAATCGACGTGCTCGAAAAGTAATATACCACCATTAATTAGATTAGGTTAACTGAGTTAACGCACTATCAACGAGCGAATCGTATTTATCTTACCTCTTTCTATCATCAGTGACTATTAATTTATTCCACTCGGCTTCTCGAGTCCTCTGATTTTCTGAATCACTTTTGTTTGTGCAATGACGAAAACGAACGAGTGAGCGTGCACGTACCACGCATGCGCCGTATTGCTTTGCATGCAAACACTGCAATGGGTGAAGCTGTCGAGTTAAAGAACGGCATTTGTGCTTTGGGATGTAAAGCTGGATGGAACCTGCCCTGCTGTTTCGCGTCAAACAAAAAACGGGCAAAAATATATCAAGCCGATAGCCAGCAGATCATTCACCTTAGGGAGGCTCGTTTGGGAAATTATTCGCTTGGAATGACTTTCAGCATTGTGGATAAGGCTTGGAAAATATATCATGTTCGTCTTTAGAACATTGTTTTTGGTGACGGTATCTTGCAAGGCTGCCTGATCCCTCACGATTGATAGAATACCTCATCTATGGAGACAAAATGGAAAGCTGTTGAGTGATATGCTCTACAGGATTTGATAGTCGCCGGAGGTACCTTGTCAACCTGCATTGTTGAAATTATTTCGCATGTTGAAGCATATTACCTATAGAAACATCAACTTGCATCCATGTTTTGAAGCGGACTCATTTTGTCAACGAAGCCCTTTGAAACAGAAAATACAATGTCACAGTGCCTTGCGTAAAGTTTCACCTGAGCAAGCCGATCGTATTGAGAACTGTTGGTGCAATCTCTTACAAGTAATTTCTTTGGCTTACTTCAATGAGGTGAGAAAATCGGCTAAACTAATTACTTTAGGCAGAAAAGATAAAAGGGAAAATTAGAACTGAAGGGAAGTTATCCCCAACATCTTAAACGACCATCATCTGGCCGCACATTTTTTTGCAAATGTTTCCCGGTCAGTTCATCGCGAGGCATTATGAAATGACCACAGTCCATGGCTTGGTGACCATGGAGAGAGATGACAACCGATCATCCAATACTTCGCACTTGGCGCGATCGGTTATGTCGCCTTCAGGAGCTGAGAATACTGTCGCGAATACCAAGGAGTGGTACTATGAATCGGGAAACTCAACAGGTAACACATCTGAGCTTCTCATGGATGAATTCCGGGGTCCACTTGATGGTCAAGGGATACCTAGGACAATTGCCGTGGGTTGCGTGCTCTGCTTATGTTGCTGCCTTACCATATTCGGAAATACACTTGTAATTGCTGCTGTATACAGAGAACGAAACCTGAGGACGGTAACAAATTATTTCATCGTTTCACTCGCCTTTGCTGATTTGTTAGTGGGAAGCATTGTGGTGCCATTTGCGATCATTGACACTTTGACCGCCGGATACTGGTTCTTTGATGCCATTTGGTGTGACTTATGGCACGCGTTCGACGTTTTAGGGTGTACGGCCTCCATTCTGAACCTTTGCGTCATTTCTTTGGATCGGTACTGGGCTGTCACGCATCCAATGAGTTACCCTACAAGAGTTACCAAAAAGATGGCAGGACTTCTCATCGTTGTTGTCTGGCTCGCCTCGGCTGCTATCTCATTCCCTTGCATCCTGGTTTGGCGTGCCGTGGAACCCCCTCAACCCCCTAGAATGTGCATCTTTCCACAGAACCCTTGGTATCTAGTGATATCTTCATGTGTGTCTTTCTACCTACCTAGCTTAATCATGATGTTTACGTACTACAAAATATACAGGGCGGCTGTAACTCAAATGAGACACATCCGATCAGGGACCAAATTAGTATCCGCAAAAGCAGCTGATAAATCGCATATGAATGGTGCAGTGTCCCTGCGTATTCACAGAGGGGGAGGGGTAAAGTCTACCTTTAATAGCCAGCATTCCAATAATAACTTACACAATGGACTACCACCAGAAATGCGGCCTCTTAATGTTCGACGGGACACCAAAATCGCTCTCACGCAAGCCGCTGGTCGTCGTCTTCTCTCCAGAATGAACAAAGAACATAAAGCAGCTAAGACTCTTGGTATCGTTGTTGGTGTCTTCATTCTCTGTTGGTTGCCTTTCTTCATTATCAATGTGATGGCACCATTTTGTTTCGAGACCTGCATACTTGCTCCCGACCTTGTGATACCCCTTGCGACATGGCTCGGCTTTATAAACAGTGCATTAAACCCAGCGATCTACGCGTTTACCAGCCGTAACTTTAAGCGAGCTTTTAAGCGAATTCTCTGCCAATGTTGCTTGAAGAAGAAAAAGAGACAATACATAGAGGGACATTCTGTGAAAGACAGTACCCGTTTCATGAGCATTGATTCAGTATATTCTATGGGTGATATTGCTCTTCAGTAACGGAAGCTCCTTCATCAAACCTCCAGATTTTTAATCATGATTCAATTAATGTTCCAAAAAATCGTGCACTTTAAAAAAGCGGTGGTAATTAAATCATGATGAGTATATCGATTCAGTTAGATTATCTGTACACGTTCTTAATTTACCCACCGATAATTGACAGGTTTCGTGAGTCATGGTCGGTTTACAGACATTAGGGGTAAGACTAAGTAAACAACTGTCTAGGGAATGCTCATCTAGTCACGAGATGAATATGGTAAAATCAAGCTGTTCTAACAGTGGAATAAGAAAATCAATCGAAAGCGAGAGCGAATACAAGAAATCGTAATTGAGATTCATCACACTTTATCGCTGGCATAATCTCTCGGGGCCAAAAGACAATACATTCCTGAGCTAACATCTGCCTTATAAGAGAAGAGCTTATACGACAAATTGACATTCTAGTTTATATATCTAATATCTAGACTTTTACACTTCTATTTCTTTACTGAAATTCGTATCTTTGGTCCATGATTATGTACGTGATTATCAATTTGTCATTTGCTTCTTACTTTGTTTAATATCAATGCATCGCCAGATTGTTTGTTTCCACGAAATAAAAAGTATTGGCCTCGCGAGGTCTTTTTGTTCTCAAAAGTCGATTCGAAGCATTTATCAATAGGCCTGATAATTTTTCCAAAAATGGTTTTCATGTTAGTGTATACGAAGTGGCTCAAAGGAGATTTGTATCCTAAGCTTTGTGATCTAGTATCAATTACATGGGTTGTCATACTTAAGATGATGTTATCTGGGTTAGATATGAACATACTTCTTCATCATAGTCTCAATGTAGAGGTGTCGTGGTCGAGTGGATATTTCAACGGACTGTGGATCACAAGGTCCGCGGTTCGAGTCCCGCCGCGGCACTAATGTCCTCTGACAAGACATTCATCTACATTTGCCGCACTCAACCCAGGTGAGGTAAATGGCCCCTGGTAGGATTATTCCTTAAAATTCAATGTGCGCTGATAACGGCTGCCGGTGCTAAAGCTAGGGTTATAATTTCCAAAGCTCTATGGAAGTGCATGAAGACGTTATAAAATGTTATATGCGCTATACAAGAATTGAATATTATTATTGTTATTATAATGCACAAATATTGTATCACTCAAGATGAACAAGACAGGAAACGGTTAAAATCCCTACGGTCAAACAACTTTGTTGTTTTCAGATATCTAATTTCAAAAGAAACCTGTTAATATAAACCTTAATTGTACACGTCGTACCAGATTAATTGTTGTAAAGTGCCCTGACATATTAACGTAATGCACAGCATCGTTTGCTACTTCCGTGAAATACGATTATATTTCGCTGACTGATTTGAATGCCAGAGTAATTTCTCAAGCAATGAAAGAATACTTAGATAATTCTACCGTCATAATTGGCCATATTCCAAAAGCTTGTCATAAAGGTAATATACTTTAACAGCAAGTGTTATTAAGAATGATTGACAATGTTTATTTAGGATTCAGACAACTGGCTCAAAGCTATCAGGATCTGACTTTCATTTCCAAAAGAAAGGGGGAGAGCATAGAAGGAAATTTAATACTTCAGGTACCTGGAAAAAAATGTTCGGAAATGAATGATAATAAATTACATGAATAATCCCAGAAATTTTTCCTTTTTTTAAGCAATTGATTGTCTATATTTTAATGAAATATAATGTGTCATGTTTGTAGCAAAATCTGTAACGTTCGCTGTTCTAAATTATTGTGTTTTTCTATAAATGACAGTCTAATAATTATTATGATATCATTTTAATTATAAACTTGCTGTTGTCACCCCTTCAAACGATAGCTATTTTGTACCCAATAATGGAAAACAATTAGCTCATTAAAACTTGATTTTAGATTAAGACTTGATTATAATTACGGTACTTCCAAGATGTATTAGCATGCAGCATGAGTTACCGGGATCCAAGACTTATTAAAATATCTTGACTAATCAGTTATTGATTAATGACAGAGGGTATACTCATTATGTGTCTGGTTGCTTATCTATGGATAATTAACTTTGTAAGTGCTTTCATTGATAAGATGATGACTCGCTAACACACATGCACACACAAACAATCTCACCCTTACCTGTGTATTCCCTCCCTCTGTCATCCTCTACCAGGAGATAGAGAAATCTATCATTAACCTCGACTTTCAATAGAAGTGAAACTGAAAAGTCATGTCCTCCTTTCTAGTAGAGCAATCAACCCACTAATCGAATATCTATCACTTGAAATAGTAATTTCATTGATTCATTCATTACAAAATGAGTTTGACATTTTATTTCAGTTTGATAATGGTCATTGTCTTCAAATGGTATTATGTCTAAACGAAGGCATCTTCAAATAGTAAGGAAAATCGAATGTATACTAATAGCTCAAATAACTGTCATTAAAGGAAAAATCGTTGGAAATTATAACACGTGAGAAGAAGGACGTCATTCTTTACGCAGGACTTCCTGTCTATAATAACCTAATTTCCGCAATCGATGACCTATTTAAAAAAAAAACATAAAGAACTGATACTTTAAAGCCAGGGTAGAAGGTAGAAGTAGCGGCTTGGGAGTAGGAGTACTGAATGACGTATGGAAAGGATTAAACTCCGCTTCGAGAAAGAATTTAACTCAGAAATGAAAGCTGGAAGTTTGCCAACCTTGCGTTAAAACTGGATTTTAACGCAGAGGAATTGTCAGTAGGCTGAGGAGGGAAGATCTAGTTTTCTGTCTAAATCTGTGCCTCAGGGTCTGTCAACCAAAGTAACTTTAGATTTGTACTCTTTTATAAGAATATGTAATTTATATTTGTACTTAGCTGCCGGAAAAGGCTCACGGCTTTGATTGAGATAATGCCCATTCAATGCCACCTTCTTCTCCGACCCACATCCACCTTTCTTTCTCTTTCTGTCCTTTCCTCTTTCTTTCCCTATTTTTCTTTCTTCATCCTCTACATGTCGATTTATCAGTGTCGCCTTCCTTTCTTTCTCCACTTTTACCATACATGATATGATTTATATGTAAACCGAAGAATTTTATATTCTTTTCTCCGATTAGGTCAGTATAGATGTAGGTCTCTACTCATTTCTAACGGACACGTGTAAAGGCAGGCCTTCTCTTTGTTTCTACTAATATATTGATTTAACAGCAAATTATCATCATTGTGTCTGTCACGAAAAAATGAGTTTGTATTGCATTGATTTTACTTCAATCAAAACGGTTATATTGCCATGTGACCCACTTTTCTATCTTTTGAACTGCGCCCCAGAAAGACGAAAACAGATGATGTCCATTTTTGTTCACATCTTATTCTAGTCTTCAGTAGAGTGAAGTGGCGTAACGACTGCTTTCGTAACTATTATATTTATTGCCATTTTGATAATGGAACTATGCTGTTTTTTTTTAAATGATCACGTGGTGTTTTCGCATGTATGATGTCATATTACATGTCTGCAATCTGGTATTGTTTGTTTTTACATATAAATATGATATTTTGGACAGCTTTATATTAATGTGTATACCAGCTTTGAGGTATAACGGCAGACAATTGTTTTTTAATGGCTAGAGGTATCTTATTTTTTGCATTGTTGAGTGTAAAAAGACATTTAGAGCACAATGATTATTAAGAGTGAAAATGAACATCGCTATTATATATGAATAAATATATTCACTATGAAATACATCCAAATAATCGACTCTTGATTGTGCTGTCTTTGAAGTATGCGCTGGATGTATCGACACTCTGATGATGATGATGATGATGATGATGATGATGACAATGGCGATGATAACAACGATGATGATGGACATTCGTGGTAAATTGTTTATACAAAGCATACTTGATGTGCCAAATAATGTGAGGGTGCTGTATATAGTTATGGCTAAAGGTGTCAACCACGGTCACTCAGCCGTACCGCCAAAAAACAACGATAGAGGGAGATTTATTTCTTACAATGTTATGGTGGTGATAATGATAATAATAATGAAATTAATATGATTTTGATGAGAACGACGACGCAGACAAGGGTGACACCACTGCTGATAATACTGCTGCTGATGATGATGATAGTGATGGTGAAGATGATGATGATGATGACGATGATGATTATGACGATGATAATGATGATGATGACGATGAAGATAATGATGCTGAATTAAAGAGACTACATAGACTACGTATCAAAACAATTCGAATTGGAGGCATTGTAAACATCTTCAACAATATTGACCTTATACATTTCCGAAAATGTATACAAGTTTATCACTATGAACGATGAATACATCAATACAAGAAAGGAATACAGTGACTATGAAATCACTGATTTATTTGAACGAAAATCAACAATTGTCTTTAATTTTGGATATCATCGCTGAATCGTTTACCTATTCATTTAAAAAAAGATACAGTCAACATTTAGATACATATTCATTTACAATCATATCTATTTGATCATCATTATTATCACTAAAAATAATATGCCAAAAAAGAGAATTTTAGTCGTTTCTCTTTATTTTCCGTTAGAAAGATTTTTTGGGGGGTCATTTTTTGAGGAGAGGTGGGTTGTTGATAGGTTTAAATAGTTCAAAAGAAAGCTACATTTTATGTAGAAGTGGTTTGAATTGAACTGCATAACAAGTACTGTGCAAGTCATACTGAATTACAAGAGGCTTGGGAACAAAGATTGGGCAAAATATTATATTTCAATAAAATTTCCCGAGGCTCATTTTTCCTCTTGGGGTCATCTGACATTTAATGGATGGCAGGCAAATGGTGACTTGCATAAAGCACATTCTATATTAAGATTTTTTTGACATTACGTACGTACGCAAAACATCCCCAGTACAATTAATGCTCACTGTTACTAGTTTATTGGATTTATGGTGGTTGTATAATGCAGTCTGTTTATGGCAATAGAAACACTCCGCAATAATTTCAAAACGTCACATGAGGCTCAATGATTGCATGGACGCCCCCCCCCCTCCCCCTCTCTCTCTTCAAAATATTATTTTAATATATGTTAGAGGCATGGTGTCTTTCTTCGTTTTTAGGGGGGGCAAACAAATATTTATATTTACTTTACTTAAATATTGGTCAGTTAGTTTCTGTAAGTTTCTTTGATACGTGCATCGTCACGAATAGAAGTGCTAAGGATAGTTTACATATCAGATATTGACTCTGCTTTTATATTATTCTGTACTAAAGACTGCTTGCCTAACAGCCTATATAAGGTAATTGACCCTCTTTATCATTAATATTTGCTCATTCTGCTCAGCTTGTAAAGCATCTGAAGCCAGCTCTCTGTCGCCAGCGGTGTATTAATATGACCGGAAACCAGTGGACAAAACCAGAGACAACGCGGCAGGACGTCATGATCCATACTTTGTCATCCGCCTGGGGTTTTTCTTCTCAAAAGGGGGGGAGGGGGTGGCTGTGGAGGTGAAAGGCCAAACAAAAGTGATCCGATCGATGAGTCGGATGATGAAGCAGATGTTCTCTTGCTCGATCTCATATACGTGTTGTTATTCCTGGCGGCGTAACTATGTCTGCAGCGGTCCCTCAGGGGATGGGGTTGAACGCGCTGAAGGCTGGAAGCCCTAGCGGCTGGAGGTTACGTAGTTCAAGTGCAGTTAGTAAAGCACCAAGCATGGTCTGATGAGCAGTTTATACCAAAACATATAACAAGGTTTACTTCACAAATGCAACCTTAATTATATCATTTAAACTTTGGGGGAAGGTTTTCTTTTCCAAATTTAGATAGAGAGATCGAGTTCAAGAATTGGTACATGAAGATGTTTTAAGGTTTAGTTGAAACCTCATCGAACTGTATATTAGCACAAGTTCCGAAGCTCGAATTCCTGCAATAATAGCATTAAAGGTAAAAAGACCAGTATTGGAAATGCCCCAATTTCAAAAAATGAAATGGAAGCTCTCATTACCAATCATGTGAAAGAATATGTTTTGACTAATACAATCATGATGATAAAAAAGTTGCCGGGAAACCGTCTACTAATTCATATATTTGGTAAATTTGTTTCTCTCATGGTCCGTGAGAGATATAGGGTAGTCCCATATACATCTTTCTGTGTATAGTGTTTGTAACTTTACGAAGAATGGGCCAAATTTCTTATCATTTTGATGATTCCAGAACCTTGCAGATACTAGATGCTAGATGATCAACCTTTTCTGATCGATTCCACAACGTTTCTTTCACAATGCAATCGCATGACCATAACTGGTCTTTACCTTTAACAACCGCTCAGTTCCTACTCCCAATCTAGGTCCAAAGGTACAGGAAGAAAAAAGGAACTTTGATTGCCCCCAGCTCCTTAGTAGGATATCGAGATTGGTTTACCCGAGCAAAGACACAAAGTTCTCACAACGTTCAGAACGTTAAAGAGTCTAGAGAACGTTTACTTGTATGTCCCAAAACATGTATGCTTCCTTCGTAACCGACTTTAAAGGTAATACAAAGTGTTAGAAAATTTTGAAAATTAGCTGGATAAAGATTCTTTACAATTCTAAAATATTTAGATGCCCCCTAGGCCTGTGGATGTATAACAAGCACTAGAAACTTAGTTCCTAAAACACTCCTGCTTTCGTAAAAAATTGAATATCATAATTTACCGGTGCTCCCAGTAAATTTTGATAATTCTCAAGGAGCGCTTAGGGCCAAATAATTTTACTATCTGCGACCATGACAATTTCAGGATATGTAGTTGTGATATATAATTTCTAAACGGGAATAGCCAATCGGTCAATTTTAGTCAAGAAACATTTTTATAGCTAAATTAATATCTTGACCTTGAGAGGAAGCTATATAACGAAAATAGTTTATTATTTACATTTCATTACTGTAGACTCGATTTCAACCGCGACAACGATCACTGAAATACTTTAGGATCGCATATGTTTCCAATTTGTTAATTTGAACCCAATTCATGACCCCATACCAAAACTAGGTAACTGGATGTGTGACGCAACATATATTACAGCACCAAATAGATTAATTACCTGTCACATATTAAGGACCGTCGTAAGGTTCGTCATGAAAAACGTCTCTATAAATATTTCAAGGACTTTTCTTCGACTGTCGCTATTCGTATCGCTCTGTTTTTTATCTCCAACATAAATCATTGGGAATGATGTCGCTTTTTGAGGTATTGTTGTGTATCCAGCATTGCTTTGAGCTGGGGTGCACCTCTAAAGGCCTCGAATTATAAGAGTATCATGTCTGCAAAGGAGTCATTTACCAAAATGAAAAAATACGCTAATCGAAACCGAATCCTAAAAATGACCTTAAAGCCCGTGTACTGGATTGTTATGTATATAGTCCGTCCTCCTCTGAGGCTGTACAAGCTAGACGTTGAATTACTCCTTGGAGAGCAGAAAGTAGATATTTAGAAGAATGATTAGGATACCTTGGACTGACAGAATATCAAACCATAAAGTGCTCAATAAGGCATGTGCTGAAAGATATCTTTTTTTACATCATAAGGATTAGACAACTTCAGTTTGTTTGGCATATTATGAGAAGGGAAGAAATTACCTGTTTTCTTTGTTACCATCACGATTAAAAAAATACAAAGTTTTGGTATGGGGTCATGAATTTGGTTCAAATGAACATATTGAAGCACATGCGATCCTACAATATGCAGTGATCGCTGTCGCGGTTGAAATCAAGTCTAAAGTTATGAAATTATTAATTACAAACTCTGTATGCTGTATAGCGCCCTCTCAAGGTCAAGATATTAATTAAGCTATAAAACAATGTTGCTTGACTAGTTTTGACCGATAAGCTATTCCCGTTTGGTAGTCATATATCACAATTCCATATTCTGAAATTGTCAGGGTCGCAGCTACCATTGTACGGCCGTCTGCGCTATTTGAAATTTATCAAAATTTATCGGGAGTACCGATAAATTTTTATTTTCATTTTTTCTCGAAAGCAGAAGTGTTTTAGGGGCTAATTTTTTTTTTAGTGCTTATTATACATCCAAAGGGGCATCCAAACATATTAAAATTGTAAAGAATAATTATCCACCAAATTTTCAAAATTTCCCAAAACTTTGTATTACCTTTAATAGCAATTAGCTTTATATGGAAGCAGGGAAAAACTTGTGCAAGCGAACCTATCAAATATATACATGTAATGTTGTAGGATTTCGCTGTTAGATTTTTTTTTTTTTTTGTATCAATCTCAAATAATAAGTAAGGGATAAACCTTACCAAGTGTTCGTTCCTACGAAACCCCGAATTTTCAGGAGACATATTGCAATGAAAATAACCATAATGGATGTTAATCACTTTACATTACCTACAACTTTGGCCAGCAGGCAGGGGTGATATTTTTAGGGTCATATGACTACTGCGTAATCACAGGCAGCTCAGTGTGGAACGTAATCAAGGCCTGGGAAGAAGAGGGAGAAGAAAAGCATCATTTTCTCATTACAAGTATGACGCAATATTTTCGCGAATTAATGCACAGACGCGTAAGTTAAACATTACGCTTAACAGACATGGCAGAGAGGGAAATACAATATGCACCAGCTGTTAAATGAGGCAATATTTATTTGCTACCGGATGCAAATCTTGGCACCAACACTAGAGTGTTTAATTGACTTTCTCAGAATCGGACTGTTTAGAAATCGTCCATCATTCCTTAATCATCTGGCATTATATTATGCTTCATAACTACATCTATCAAATCAGAGGGGGGAGCCTTATGCCTAATGATTGCATCGATTAAGGGGAAAAAATTCCCATCACCTCGCCTTCATAATCTGTTGTGACATAGTTGAATGTTGTGCGTAAGTTGGCTTTTATTTATTTTATTTTTTTTTGGTAAAATAACAATTTCAGGTCTTTATTTTTTTTCATGATAATATAAACATATTCACATTTGAGGCATTTTCCTCCATTTCTGGAGGGATATACATGTTTTTCTAATATTTTCTT
>BEXV01000743.1:125438-140154 GCA_003118195.1 Hemicentrotus pulcherrimus
TGGTCTGTGAGAGATATAGGGTAGTCCCATATACATCTTTCTGTGTATAGTGCTTGTAACTTTACGAAGAATGGGCCAAATTTCTTATCATTTTGATGATTCCAGAACTTGCAGATGCTAGATGCTAGATGATCAACCTTTTCTGATCGATTCCACAACGTTTCTTTTACAATGCAATGGCATGACCATAACTGGTCTTTACCTTTAATTGTTGAAGCGATCTTTCTGTAAGCAGTGCGTTTCCGTGCGCTGTTGATGTTGTTGTTGATGTTGTTGCTGTTTTTGTCTTTGTTCTTGTTATTGCTGTTGGTGTTTTTGCTTTGGCCTGAGCGGCGGGCGCCATTTAGATGAAAGTCATTTATATCGAAGTTTTTTGTCAGTTTCCTTATTTTTTCGGTCGAAGTAAAACATTAATACAGCATTATTGATAATGTGAAATAATTGAAGTCACTCTCTCGCGAAGTGCATTTTCATTAATTATACGAGCAATTAACACTGCATTTAACAAGTGAAAGACTTAATTCTCATTTATCACAACTACACTCGCTCAGGAATAGCATTTATGTCAAGATGAATAAGTATACGCTAATCGACCTTTAGCGATGATTTATGAATCTTTCTTCGGCAAACATTAGGTCATGAAGTATATGAAACATCTTTCATTCATTTAAACTAAACGCCGGCATGACTTTATAAGCAGCATTTGCTTCCGTAGTATCATAGATATATGAACTAAGCCAGGTAAAATAATGTATCAAACAAAACTTCTACTTTCACTCTCTTCTCTTTTTTGTTTTCATTACTCGGGGGAGTATGAAGGTTCAGATATTTTTTTGAGAGGGCGATGAATAGTGAGCGAGGAAAGGACAGTTCTAAACCGTTATCCCCTAAAATTGGAATCCTTTTTTGTTACCTCTTTTCATGAAACTATTGTGACAATGTGGTTTATTCACGATAAATACAGTTTATATCTTATCAGAATGTTATTGATCAATTTAAAGAGCCACAGAGATTGAAAATAAGTAACAAACAATTATTGCAATTTCATGTATAACAGTGTATGTTAACTACGCTTTTTAATTTTCGAGACTACTGTTCTCAGGTATGTCACTGTGCTAATTACTTTCTTCACATCATTTCAAAACTCAATTAAGCTTTATCAATATAAAGTAGAATGACGCAGAGAGCAGAAAGACTGAATTTGTTAAGTAATCATCTACAGTAAGATGAATAAGATTATTTACTAATTTCTCACCATCATACACGTCCGCATAGAATAGTTTACCATTGTTGTTTCAATTCCTTCCTTCTCTTTCAGTAATGCCTGGTAGCGCATTATATTCTTCTCCTTCAGTTTGGTATCCCGTAAAGTAATGGGGTTATGCATTTCACGTCCCGCTGGCTCGGTTATTTCATCCCTGCTAGAATGTTTTTACAGTGAATTAAACCTTGCATGGCTCCCGGGTATGTAAGACAACCCACTTGCCCTGAAGCGCCCAAATAAAACGTACTCATTAATCTTGCATTCAATTTCATTTGTCTGTAATTAGCATCGATTGTTCTCTTTATGCTAAATAGGCATCTAGATGTTCTACCAATTTGTTCTCCTTTCGTTATTCGGAAGCAACTTACAGATGCAATTAAATTAAGTTATAGCTACTTAAATATTCTACTTGCTTTGATCACTATCTAGTATGTGTAAAAGTAGGTGTGCATCACAGCATTTATTTTTCTTTTAATTCGCTATCGTTGTTATATTTGGAAACAATTAAGCAATTTTTAAAGTCAATTTAGTAACTGTTTTAATGAATAATAAGAAATATGGAAGTTTAACCTGTCTCAACCACTTAAAGACAAATTCTAAAAATACAAAGAAAACAAATCCGAAGAAAGAAAGAAATGGTATTGCATTTAACGCAGGAGATATAATGTATATATATATATATATATATATATATATATAGGTCAATATACTTTACCAATAAATATTCCTACATCTATAAAAGTGCAAAATAACATTTATATATTGCATGGAAATAGTTAGGGTAATGAAATCAATGGTGTGTGTATGTTATGTATTCATCCATTACCTATAGATTTGTTAACATTCAAATAAAATACCGTTAGTTTTATTCAATATAATATCGCATTATAAAGGTTTCGTGGCCTCCGATCGGACTAGATACACGCTATAAGATGAGCGCAATATTCTTAGACGGGTTTTAACTTTCTGGACTTTACAAATAAATACAATATGTCAACAGGCACATTTTGTTTAAAATATCCCTTTTTAACAATCGACATTGTAATACGGTATGTAAAAGTGCAAAAAAAAGCGCTATTTCGTTTTTTTTTTTTTCAACGGCTTTTTTTAACTTATCTAATATTTGTGGTGGTACACAAGTATTAGAAATCGTTACATTTATGGATATTTCAGCCGTCTTTGTACCGATTTTGATCAAACAAAGTTGATTTTGTCATTTAAATTGTATGTTCTTTCAAATTTGACACTCAGTTTTTCATTATCTCACAAAAAAAATATTTTGTGCAGCGCCCTCTGCAACAGAACTCAACTATCCCTTTAAAGTTAGTTTATGCACTTCTTTAATTTCTTTGTTAAACATGTAAAGTTCAAGAATGCAATACAATAATCCCACTACGTCTCGGGTCAACGGTTCAGTACAGTTCAGCATCATCTTGGGTAAGAGTTTCAACCATGCCCCTAAACGCAGTCAATTCTTGTATAATTATTCCATTGTACATGGTCTTTTTTTTAATTAAATATGATCCGTTTCAGGAAAAGTTTGCCACACCTTTCACCTCCATCTCTGATACATTCCTTTATATGTGAAATCATGACTATTAAAACCCTCTCTTGAAGCAATAAAAACGTCCGTTTTCAATCTTCTTTAAAACCTTACAGAAAAGAACCACCTTGAAATTCACAGAGATTGTTGGAACTCTGCATGTCGTTCAATATTCCTCCCGCGGGGAAACTCGTCGATTCAATAAGACGTCAGAAAAATGACACCATGGGTAACAAAACCATGTTTATTGATGACTGATATGACGAGCAATTGGATGACAGCTTTGATGAAAACATGATTTCATCGAGATCGCAAAGTTTCTTGCGCGAGGTACTTGCTGAAAGGCTGCCTTAATGTTTTCTTTGTAGGAAATATGCGCGAGGAGACAGAATGGTCGACGTCGCTATCTGACTTTCTCATGTTTCGTTTATTAGTCCGTCTGATTTTCATTCATTTTTTCTTCTCGATTTTCCTCTTCCATTTCTCTTAAACATTTCTATCTGTCCTGTTATTGTTATCTCGGCATCAACATCATTATCATCATCATCATAATCTCCTTCTTCATTATCATCATCATCATCATAATCTCCTTCTTCATTATTATCATCATCATAATCTCCTTCTTCATTATCATCATCATCATAATCTCCTTCTTCATTATCATCATCATCATCATAATCTCCTTCTTCATTATCATCATCATCATAATCTCCTTCTTCATTATCATCATCATCATCATAATCGTCGTCATCATCACCATTAATATCATCATCATGTCTTCATCAGTAGCTAGACTATCCTAACATCAGTTTCATCATTTCATAATCATCATCGTCATCTTCCAATCTGAAGTAAAAACTTCCTTTTTTCTCCCATTGCAACATGAACTAATGACTCATTATTCCCTTGAGATAATCTCTTATAGCGATTCACGGTCCCCTGTGCGAGCTTCCCTTTCAAGATAATTGGTGAATGAATTTCCCTGCCTTAAGCATAATTGTTATAACTCCACATCTAATATAGATAGCTCTTTGTGGTCTGTAATAGTCTGTTTCCATTTTCAGTGGTATTCTTCTTCTGTTTTGGCTTATTGGCGTTTAGTCAGTTGTGATTATTGTTGCTAGTATTAGGAATTATGTATTATGAAGATGAAGGTATCTTTGAAGGTTATCATGTCTTATAAATTAGTAGGAAACTTCGAGTTAGTCTTTAGAATCAGGTCACTATTGTAATATAAGATCTTACGTAAAATAGTTAGGGCCGTATCCTTAGATGATCTAGCTAAGGATTTCATATCTAACATAGATATGCAGGAACCTCTATTGAGACAAATGGACTTGGTTTCAATTAAATGTAAGATCGTAGGTACTACATCGTCATTTTTTAACTTCATCCATAGCATTGTACTCATCATAAGGGTTATTGGCAATGTAATGTTATCGTTGTCATAACAAGAAAAGAACAAATAATAATCAATATTATTATCATAATATTGACAAATAATATAAATAATAATAACAAAATGTATAATACCAGATACCTAAAAAATTATAGTCAGAACATGTTGGACCTGTCGACCTTTATTGGGACACCCCCCCCCTTCTCCTCTCTCTCTCTCTCTCTCTCTCTCTCTCCATATATATATATCCACATCTATTTATATGTCTGTTTGCTGCAGATGCAAACGCGTAAGTCGTTGAGATATCTGGAAGGCAGGTTTTAGTCATTGAAATCGAAACCATTCATTCCCCTTTCAAAATTATCAGGTAAAACCAGGATATCCAGCCGTCAATGTCTTTCGTGTCTGGCTCTTAGTATACATGACAGACAGGGAAACCAAACATTTTTTGTTAATTTTTTTGGAATGATGTATATTTGAAGATAGAAGGACGTTAACACTTTGTAGAAGGATACAATAATAGAACACGGTCGCATTTCCTTTCGCGACATTAACTTAAGGAAATTTCAATAGCGTTCTGTATTATCCTTTTGAATACGCGAACATTACAATTAAAAGGCGTATTACGAAATCCAAATGTGCTTTTTATGGGATGTACACTAGGTTATTAGAACTACGCTTGAGTAGGCTTTTTCTGAAGTAAGTCATGAACAAACTTGAGTAAATACCCTTCTGGCACGCAAGGCAGAATGCCGGTATTGGCGGAGAAGGAGGCGGATGTCGCTAGGATTTGCCAATGAGAATGACATCGCTTCTCACCTTTGTTTTCTTTGTTTATCTTTATTGCGTTCTGATCCGATTCGCACTTGACGTGGCTTATACAAGTTGACATTTTGGATTATATGCTGTCACGAACGGTATTCGACTGTGCTTGTACTGTGTATGTCTATTTTTCATCAAATGAGCCATGGCATCCGTGTCACTCATCGTGCGTTCATAACACACTTACACCGAACGATGTCGGTATGTGAGGCATGCGGGGAACCTAGATTCAAAAACAGATGCAAAACAATGTAATGGATGACAGCAAATGACCATGGCCAAAACTACACTATTGTACATTCCAATTTCATTTCTGCTTTGCTCTCTCTCTCTCTCTCTCTTTCTTTCTCTCATTCTCTGTATCTCTTTTTCTGTCTTTCTTGCATCCACTTTCTCCCTCTTCATCTCCCTCTTCTCCTCTCTATATTTATCTTTGTCTCCGTCTGTCTTTATCTTTCTCTCCGTGTATGTACCCTCACTTTCTCTCATCCTTTCTCAATCCCATTTCTCCTCTTCTCATTAAAAACAGGCAAAATAAAAATGCTGCTTTCGGCACATGTTACGATCTCCGTTCAACCCTTTTCACCATTGATCACCAACAATATCCGCTAGGTCTTCTCTGTTTTCCATAATAATGGTTTAAACACGTGTGTAAGGAACATTATTTTCCTCTTTCCGTATGTTTGCATACTAATTATCATTATTTGAGTTGCTTTTCATCATCCTCGTTGCCTTTCTTAGCTAATTCTTGATTTATATACACCCCTCCCCCTCTCTCTCTCTCTCTCTGTGACATTTTCGTAGTCTTACTTAGTTACGCATCAGTTCTTTACCTGTCTATTCTCTTCTCCCTTCATGTGTTACTCCTCTCACCGCCTCTCTATTTTACCCTCATCAGATCAAGTTCTTTTTGCCTTTGAAGTAATTCATCATATCTGCTTTGCCATCCAATCACGTCCCGCTAACACGCGGGATTGAGATGCTAAATCATTCGATACCCCAGTAGTGGACAAGCGATCATTGCATTACCTCGGGGTTGTAATTTATCTATTATTGATCTATCAAGCATACCAAAAATATCCCATATTTCTCATAATCCTCCTCCATTCTTGATAGCGTCACGTTAAATTCATCTTGAGGAAAACACGGTTATATCGTTCGTGAGGATTTCGTTGAGAGCATAACCTAAATTGGTAAATCTTTTTAAGTGTTCTTGAGAACCACCCGTGCCTTTTTATGAGGTATTGACTGGCAGTAACGGTATAAACAACTATAAATATGAAATGATAGGCAGTGCGTATAAAACCAGCCCACGTCTGATTTGATAAGACGGAGCACTGCGCCTAGAGCGGAGTGTCACTGTTTGTAAATTAAATGTCATGGATAAAAAAAAAAACTATTTTGTTGCTTTGATCAACAATTATTTCTTCATTGATCCTCGCAAAAGGAAGAAGAAGAGAAGGAAAAAAAGGAAAATGAAGAAGAACTAAGAAGAAGAACAAGACAAAAGTATGAAGATAATTAGGACGAGGAGAAGAAGAAAAAGAAAATGAGGGGAAGGTGCAGTAGAAGAAGAAGGAGAAGGAAATAACTATAATTACATAAATTAGAAGCCGTGTCATTGGTTTGGTGTGATTTTTTTTTTTTACCTGATCGTAAGAAAGTATTTGTTAGCTTGTAAGAAAGTACCAACGACTTCGAATCAGTCCTCTCCAAGGGATTAATGCCTCAAATTGCACAAGCCCATCGACTTCGTCTTGAACACGCGATCTCCAAGTTTTTTCTTGGATGTTGTTTTGTTTTATTATTTAATTTGTTTATTCTTTACAATATAAATTAGTATTTTCTCCTATAGTAGAACCAAGGCATAGCCGTTGGTTGATATAAGTTACGAAAATCAATGTTGTCGTTTCATCGAGAAACTTTATTTCAAGGCTGTGTATTACAGCAGTTTGATTGATAGTAGAGCTGATTATAGTCAGCTTGTAAGGATCATTCATTGTAACACTTTTTTTAAGTAAAGCTTTAAACCGGATAATCTGTTTTCTTGGAGGTCGTGTAATATTCTCTCGTTGTCTCAAAATTGTCATTCGACTTCTAGGTTTGCTTTAACCTTCTACATTTAAATCATCAAACAATATATATTTCATCACTGACACATTAAGTATGCAAGCCGCAAATTTTGTGGCTTACATACTTAATCATTTAAGCTATGAATTATATAAGACGGTCCCGCTCATATCTATTCATCATTTAGGGGGCATAAATACCACCTTCTTCAGCCGAAATTGACGCTCATCATCATTAGGCCTATAAAAAAAATGTTTTATTGCCCTTTAGGTGCCAAAACATGGGGCGGTCGGTCGGAAATCTTTTTTTTTTTTTTCCCCTCTTTTTTCCTCTCTCCCGCTTTGGGCTGATATTTTCCAGTTTTTAATGCTTTAATGACTTTTTTGTGGAATTCAATTTCTGGGGAAATGAGCTCAAAGAACGTAACGAAACCTTCTCGAAAAAAAAAAATCACTAAAATGTCAACTAAAATCTACATATTGATGCTACTTCTTGTAATTTATCTCAAGCAGGACTGCTGTCTCAATTTCCTTGTTGTTGTCTGCTCATTGCTTATTACATTTCAAGGAAGGCCGTTTAACAGATATGATTTATCATCATTATTTCTTTTTCTTTTAATAAGTCTATGGGAAGTATATTTCAGTCACTCAACGCAACTCAATCTTAAAAATAGAAAACAAAGCCATATGTAAATTTCCTTTTGTGCTTCATACCAACCATGTTGATAAAGAAAACAAAGTGTTGTAAATGTAATTTTGATATCCTGACGTCGCACATCTGCAACCTACAAGGCTAAAGGAAATTGCTTGTTTGTTACCCGCAAATTACACACAGGAGCGTTGGGGAGGGTTCGACACCCCACTCCGGTAGAAATTTTCTTCTGTCAGCATTTTTTTTTCTATTTACTTGTTTCATCTTGTTACTTTAATTTTCAGTTTGTTTTCTGGTTGTTTAAAAAGAAATCAGCTACCTCCTTAGCAAAGTTGATTCGACAACACCCCGACTAAACAAAAGGCTCGAGTGATGCCCCTTTTTAGACACACAAAATACTAATCTCAGGAAATGAATGACGGGACTGACATGTAAAATCTATTGGGACTGGAAAGAAAACCAATTTCTGTCTGGCACGGCACACCGACATTAAAACATGAAATATCACATGATATATACGTCACAATGGGAGGATGAAATTTAGGAGTGGACGACGCCGTCTCAAAATAGAGTTTGAGATGCACAAGCATGCATGGATTTGGGAAATTAAACGAACATGCCCACACGTCTTAAACGGTTGAAATTTGATTTGATGGTTGGAGTATAGACATAGTCTGACTTGAAATCGATAAAATAAACCGTACCAAGGATTAAGAGGGGGAGGTTAAGGAGGAAAGGATGGATTGAAGCCTTTGGAGGAAAAAAATGCGAGTAAAGGAAAACGAACAGTTGAGTTTTAAGATATAGAAAGATAGGGAGGAGGAGAAGGAGAAAGGGGATTCAATAAAGTGACAGAAAGAAGAGGTAGAGAGAGAGAGGGGAGAGGGAAAGAGAGTAGGAGAGAGAGGGGAAGAGAAAGAGACTCATACAGGGAGCTAAAAGTGTGCATCACGTAATACCTTTCTGGCTTGTTCAGATGTGATGCGGTATTAAACCCGCCGCGAAAAGAGCCATCGCGATATATTTCTTCTTCTTATAATACGTGTAAATGAATGGCGACTGCGCGCAACAATATTCGCTGATCGGTGTTGTACATACAAAAGTGCGAAGCTGGTGCCTATTGTAAAATTTCACGTGTGTCTAACAATAAACCGTGCAGAGAGGTGAAGAAAGAAGTTTCTTCTTGCCTTCCATGGAGATATTTCATTCTTTTCTATTCTTTAAAACTTTTTTATTTTATTGAATCCCGCCTTTCTGAAGAAAAAAAATTCCATGATCAACTTTTCTCGTCGTTAGACCTGCGGTCTTTCTGGGCATCTTTTCATGGGTTTTCAATCTCCATTAACAGCATCCTATAACCCAGATCTAGTTTGCCGAAAATAACCTAATAATGATGTCTCCCGAAGGAGTAGAAATGGATTGCATCCGATCATTTCAAGATAAAAGGATACAAAAAAGGAATGTCTCAGAAAGTCAGAATCTGCACTCTTCCTCAGTTTTTGACTATAGTCTCTTTGTTTTTCCATTTCTGGTCTCTTCAACTGAAACGTTTTGTATTTAGGTACCTATTTAAAGGTCCTATTTGCAGCCCAAAAAATGAAACGGTTAAATTCCAACGGCATTTGAAAGATAATACTTATTTAGAACTTACCTTAAAAGGGGGGTTTGAAAATGTCTATAAGTGGGGAAATAATGAATATTAGTTGTCGAATCGATTTAAGAGCTATATAGCCAGTAAGTAATAGCCGCATTTTCAGACCATTGTACCGAATGTTCGTACGTTTTAAGTTGCGACAAGATTCAATCAGTTTAAAGATAAACTCCAGTTCTGGTAAAAAATATTTTTAAAAAATTTTTAAAAATTAATTCTCACAGAATGAAACGAAACTTACACTGAATGTTCAAGATTACAAATAAATGACATGTGCCAAACATTTTTTGAATAAAATGTATACTGGCTGAGTAATGAGCATAGAAAGACAAGGAAATCAAGGTAGTACTAGCCCCGACACCATGTGTTGTCCCATATATAGCTTTCTGTGTACAGTGCTTGTTACTTCACCAAGACTCGGTCAAAATTATTATGATTTTGATGACTCCAGAACCTTGCAGTGCACACCAATACTTACATGCTACATGATCAACTGTTTCTGATCATTTCCACACCTTTTCTTTCACAATGCAATCGCATTACCAGTACTAAAGTTTATCTTTAATTTTGGCCATTACAAGAAGTGGGTTATTGATGCAGACAGATGCTCATGTACCCTTTACAGCTCGTGTTATGTATTGTATTACCAAAGAAGAAAAAGCCAGTCAGTCACTCAATATTGTCTGACAATGAATTCTAGCAAGTAAACGGGTTACCTTCATGATTTGAATATCAGGACACTGCTGACGTTTAAATTTCACAGATAGGACATTCATAATTCCTGCAAAGTTCTAACAAATTTGATGTTGGTTGCAAAAGGAACATAGTACCTTTAAAGTACAGTTTAAATACGGTCATGCCCAGTTAATGATTGTTGGTAAGTTAAAAGTTAAGAAATTAAAACATTTTGCAAAATATAACTTTTTCAATTTGAGTGAAGAGAATTCAGGGTCCGGACTCACCTGCAAATTTTGCGCAGGTTTTGTCCCTTTTACTACACAATTTACTTAAGCTTGGCAATAACAAATTGACATTACAAAATGCGCGGGTGAGTCCTTTCCTAAAGACGGGCATGAAAAGAAAAATGAGGTTGAAACGATAAATCATCCCTCTCGAAAAAATAAATTTGTCTGATTAACGAATAACCATATCCTATTGATGTGATAAGGGAAGATGGCGATTTCTAAGAATTCTAAACTTTGTTAGTTTGGAAAAAACATGATTAATACAGTCTGAAAATATTGTTCCATTGTGAGGGTCTATGGATAGGGTGCATTACTTTTGCGATGACAATAACTGCTATCGATTGATCAACCTAGATCGCGAGTAATGGATCTCTGATTACGATCAAATACCTTTTTATCAGAGCACAATGTCTCCACATGCGTGAGAATGATAGCCTTTAGAAGCGGGCGATTATACTTGAGTCGTCTTTGACAGATAATTTTTGAAATAAAGTCAAACGAGCATTTTCTTTGAAAACAAACCACCTGGCCCGTCTTGTTATTCAAACAACCGCAGATCTCCTCTCATTTTCACTATTTTTGCTCTCTTTTTTATTTTGAGAAGCAGTCCCACACCATTTTGAGTTGGTGTGTGACGCACTTTCTGCAGCTGGCCAATAGTGATGCAATTAGCTAAATTGCTGCTTAATACGCAGAACCACCATTTGCCAGGCTAATGCATTTCCACCCAAATTATCCTCTGGCCTTTTCATATCATTCTATTATTCGTGTTTTTCCCGGTTTTCCTTTTTTTTTCCTTTGGTAGAAAGAGGAGAGAAAAATTGCTTGCCTTCGGATAATTTTCTCTCCTTGACAGCGTACTCACTCGGAAATTGTTGAGAGCCCCGCGGAGAAATTGCCTTGAAAATTCCATGAAAATGCATACTTAATGCACATGTTACTAATACATTTTAATAGTACATAGAATATGAATAGAAGATTTCTTATTGATCTATTACGGCTCAATAATGCCCCAAATCACTCATTATGCGCTTCATTAAAAACCAATAACGCACATCATTTTAAGATGAGACGGTAATTACTCCTCATTTTGAGCCGCCGGGAGAGGTTTGAATGTTCGAAATACATATACACATTAAGGGACATTAGGAAAAGTTTATACTTCTAACTTAACACGATGAAAAGAAATCTCTTTTTAAAAACCTATAGCAGATATTTCCAACTAATATCATTAACTCTTTATTCAAATTGTCTACTTTCTCCAAATTCCGATACTCTTCTATAACCAGTTTTCAAGTGCAATATTAAAATATCCTCTCCATATGCATCAACTTTGTGAATATAAAACTTATTATTGTCATTCTTTAAACTTTTATAATACACATTTTCAAGGGAGGTCGAATTTGTTTGCGCTAAAGATATTTGTCTTCTTTCGTGATTACCCCCCTCCCCCCCCCCCCTTGCCCTCCAGATGTTATCATTATGGTAGGAATGCCACTTTATGCTGCCTGTTTAGATGTGAACAACGAGGAAAAAATACAGAATTCACACCCATATTTTTTTGTGTACAATGATCCGATGTGCACTTTTATCAATTCAATAATTAGCTGGTAAAAAAAATAATGTATGATGTTTCGAAATCATCATTAAATAAGCATCATTATTTAATTTACGTACACATTGTTGCAGGGGCGACTCAATATTCAATATTGAATTTCTAGGATATGTGTAACAGGAGACGCTTATCAGGTATAATAGGTAGCTCGTTGCCCTAGTTTGAAGTTTCTCTAGCACATAGCTGCCCACATATGAAGTAGTCATAGGGTAGATATGTTTTCAAACTCTCGGGAGGCAGTCTCGCAGCCCCCCTCTCGACTTTGTATGCCTTTATTTTTATCATGATGATTGAAGGAGAAGAGCCTCAATCGTAAGCTTACAGTTTGGGTTCTGGTGACCGAAAACAAGACTTAACTTAACGAGTCATTGTGCGTCACAGACCCCCGCACTTCACTTCAGGAAACCCGACTATGAGCTACCTAAAACGCACCTTATCTCCACGGCACCGGTATCTGTCACGAACCCGATGTGATTTCGGATTGATTACAGGAGTTATCTTAAGATTTACTGTCAGATTCGGAGGCTTCCAGAATTATTCGCACTTTATTAATTCACTCTCTTGCTCTACCTTGCATTGCGATGGAACCCCCCTGGATGCCGGGTATATAATTTTTCATTTTCTAATCTTGTCTGACAATCGTATAGTTGGCATTTATAAGCTGCATATGTATAGACTTAAAGTAAACCAATCCGAATTCGGCGACAAATTACCTGCAAGATACAGGGTGTGTCAACAAAATTTGAGCAGGGTTGTCAGCCCCAAATTGCTGGCAGATGTTTTACCAAATACCGATGGCAAAAAGGGTCATCAAAAATTGCCGACACATTTTTTTCTTAAAGAGTGTAACACCCCATATTGTTTAAAAACCAAATAATCACAACTATCATAATTTCCCATATGGAATCGAAATCAATAATACTTCTAGCTGGGCAATATGATGGGAGTTGGTTCAAATATGATGGCAGGTGTTACTCCTTCCCCGATATATGTTATTGTTTGGAATGCAACAGAAATTTTGATAAGCTTCAATAAAACCTCGGAGGCCTACGTAGAACCACACGATATATTGTTTGAATAGCTTAGAGTTAATGCCAAGTAAAGGCACTTGCATCACTTATTTTAGATAAATAATCCATTTTTCCAAACCTCCGACAGATTTTTTCAAAATATTGACCTGTTTCCCATTATCGGGATTACGGCATTTTATTGATAACTCCTTTATTCCTCTCGCCTTATTTTTATCTTTTAGATGGATCCTCACATCTGATAAAATGGCAACGAAGATTAATACAACGTCAATCTATGATCAAATCAGGCATTACATTTTGGCAGCTTCGCCCACTACTTGTCTAAGTTTAAATTTTGTTAATTTCCCTTTGGCAAAACAATGGTCACAAAACGAGCGAACGAGTACAAGAGTGGTTAAACATAATTATAAAGAAGGGTTTGCAAAAAAAGTGTTGAAATCTACCTGTGGAACGGGATAGCGAATTAAGATGTTTAAATATTTGTTATTAAGCCCAACATTTAACAACACGATCATGGAGATTGCAAATATTTTCTTTTTTAATCACCCTAAGACAAATAACAAACCTAAGGCTATAAAGTGTCTTATATGTGTATACCGTGTCTTCCTTTTGAGATCGTATTTGCAGATCCAGAAATATCTAAATGGGTCTTACACATATGACTTAACGTCCTACTGGCTGGAGGCATAGACATTCATCATCAAAAAGTGGTCGAATTATTGGCATTACAAAAGCGCAAAGAGTATTGACGTTGAGTTGATTTGTCGAAAGTCTCTGCCATCCTGTTTAGCTTATCTCTTTCTCTCTCCCTCTCTCTGTCTCTCTTTCTCTCTCCCTCTCCCTCTCTTTCTCTCCTTCACTCTATATCTCTCTCTCTCTCCCTCTCCCTCTCTTTCTCTCCTTCTCTCTATATTTCTCTCCCTCCCTCCCTCCCTCCCTCTCTTTCTCTCCTTCTCTCTATATTTCTCTCCCTCCCTCCCTCCCTCCCTCTCTTTCTCTTTGTTGCCCATAAACTGCGTGTACTTGCGGATCTTAAGGCATCCATTCAGCAACGAGAAGATTTCGTGGCCGTCATGTCGTTTTGGAAGGAATCCAAAGAACGCTTTCGATCATGCTGATAAGGCATGCATTTCTGAATGAACATATCAAGAGAGGAGAGGGTGGGAGATAGAGAGAGAGAGAGAGAGAGAAAGAGAGAGAGTGTGAGAAAGAGAGAGAGGGGGAGAGACTAGAGAGAGAGAGAGAGAGAGGGAGAGCGAGAGAGGAGCTTCGTGAATCGGTCGTTTGTGACAGGGTCGTGTTGTGTTACTTCCCAGGAAGACGCCGCCATCAGTATACAGCTTGTGTTTTTCTAAATGAGCGCGCCCCTGGCAGGAAATTAAGATTTTTTTTTTGTTAACCCAGCACGATATGCATGGTGAGGGATTTAGGTAGGGATAGAATAAAAGGTATCTTTGTTTTCGTCATAAATGTAGTGTGCATCATGATTTAATATTAGAGAAAATAGAAAAGTCCGTTTTCGCCATAAAAGTTAAATGTTTAAGGCTTTTGAAAATATTGGTATACTTCGCTCGATCGCAAAACTCAAACATTGGAAAGCCGATATTTCGGAAACACGCATTTGGCCCCGTGTGCCCTTATGCCCAGGGGCGTACGTATTTTTATGTGTGTAAACCCCCCTAAAAAAACCTAACCTCCCCCCCCC
>BEXV01000743.1:163009-174655 GCA_003118195.1 Hemicentrotus pulcherrimus
TGTAGTCCCATATGCATCTTTCTGTGTACAGTGTTTGTAACTTTACCGAATTTCTTATCATTTTGATGATTCCAGAACCTTGCAATACACACAAATACTTATATACTAGGTGATCAACCTTTTCTGGTCGATTCCACACCGTTTCTTTCACAATGCAATCGCATGACCACTACTCAACTTCATCTTTAATTCGTCGGCATTTACCATGGACCTATATGTTCACGTATTTTGAGGCACAGACATTGGTTTGAACTTTGAAACGATTTTAGGGACATGTGGACCGATAATATTGATGTCAGCATGTTCCGCCAGTTCATTCAATGTTTAAGCCTATTCCACTATTTAAATCAATATAAACCCGTTCAACTTGTAAGCAAAATACTAATATACATGACATGACTGTGTAGGCTCTCCTCCCCTACCAAAATTGGTTACACTCTCGCATGCCATCATTCAAAGTGCGATCTGCATTGTCAAGATAATTAATTTACAATAATACATCCATATAAATGAAAGTATGATGTTGTATAAATAGCATCATAATTATCGCTTACATCCGCAATGCGTGAGGTACTGTACTGCTACTAACCCTCTGACAAGCAAAAAATTCTAACACAATTCTCAAACCACGAAGATATGTAGGGTTTCTTTGAAGGTGTCAATGTATGACACCTGCACCCTCTAACGGTGTTTAATAGTAAATTCTCCCAACCTTTTTGAATTTTTCCAACCGTTTTTCCATGAAAAAGACATAATACAGGCTGACCTGTCAACACTTAAATGTCTGGAATGAAATGTAGAGACATTTCATTGCTTTGTGACGATTTACATTCACCTAAAATGTAATTAAATAATTGCAATAATATAGTTGGGAGAAAAGGAATCGATCAGATCAGTTTTTCCCAATTTTCACTCAAATTTCAGATTATCTTAAATCGTACATCTAGCATTGAAGTCACTACCTTAGCACCACTATCTCTCATCTGAACAATGTTATCAAGTCCCTATACCAAACACTACCAAGTACAAAGCCATAACAACATAGTGAGAAATGATTAAAATATAACGATGATTTTAATTTCATATTTTTAAATTCTTTTTGTAAACAGCATAACTTTAATATGTTATCAAATGTCAGTTTTGTTACCTACCAATGTGTAGCTCCCACAAAAATGTTAATGGATTAGCCTATGTCCCTATATTATTCATCAGTGGCGTACGCAGGATTTTTTTCAAGGGGAGGGGTTTAAAATCAAAAGGGGGTGTTTAAAAAAAAAAATCATACATAAAACATACACATAACAAAAAAAAATCGAGGGGGGGTATTAACCCCAAAACCACCCCCCTGCGTACGCGCCTGCATTCCCAAATTCCTTCTTCTTGTTAAGTTTAAAATCAAAAGGGGGGTGTTTTACAAAAAAACATACATAAAACATACACATAACAAAAAAAACTCGAGGGGGGGTATTAACCCCAAAACCACCCCCCTGCGTACGCGCCTGCATTCCCAAATTCCTTCTTCTTGTTAAGTTTCCCGGATCATGACCGGGTGGGTCGGCGTCGAAGTTGAACTTGGCAGTTTCACTTCTCCAGTACTTGTCCAGACCGCTTTCGAATCTGTAGACACTGAATGCATTAACTAGATCATTTAAACTATTCCAGAGTTTCTTCATATCCACTTCCGGAAAGGAAGGAGAGCATCGGGTTTCTTTTTATTTTAAATCAATAAGCCAACCCAACCACTATTTTCTCATTTCCTGTCGCATTATAATCATCATTAAGTAACTGGAGTCATCTTGATACGATATGTCACAAACAAGGACTAACATGGAGGCACATAACGGTAACAAGTAAATTATTCATACCCTTACTCAGTCTTATATTTTTTAAAGTTTGTGAAAAATTGATTTGTCTCGATTTTTGTTTTGTTTTGAGAATGTGATATATTAAAGCTTACATCTAAAAGTATTCAACCAGTTCACCTTTCATGTTTGAGTAACGAAAAAACAAACTTTACAAGGGGTATGAATAATTTAGCTGTATAGGCTACATAATATTATAATGAAGGTCACAGGACTCATATCCAATATACTTATTTTTTCAACTTCCAAAAATAATCTAGAGAATACAAATCCAGCTTTAGTGACAACCTCTCTATAAACGCCACCTGAATAAAGTGGCCATATACTTTGTCTCTCATTAGAAGTTTTAGAAGTTTTAGAGAGGCCACACTTCTTATGTTTAATTTGGGCATGTTGGGTTTAACTATATTTCACAAAAAAATATATTTTCATACATGATTAGAATAACAATTTACTTTGTGACCCACCTATATGTTGTCTCCCATGAGAAGTTTTAGAAGTTTTAGAGAGGCCACACTTCTTATGTTTAATTTGGGCATGTTGGGTTTAACTATATTTCACAACAACAAAAAATATTTTCATACATGATTAGAATAACAATTTACTTTGTGACCCACCTATATGTTTCTCTTTTATCAAAGACCTTCGATGCTGTCATGATGTGTTGCGGAATATATTCATCCGGCACAATTCCAAACTATACTGGGTTAAAAGAGTTCAAAGGGCAAATCCTGCACAGCGGTCAGTTTAGAGGCGGGGAAGAGTTCGTGGATAAAACGATTGTGGTCGTTGGTATGTGGATTTTCATTCATGATCATGATAAGTTTTATCGTATTTTTTGAAAATGAAGTCTTAACATATTAACGTTAGCCTAACAGGACTAAATAATAATGAAGATAATTAAGATAATAATTGAAAAATGATAATGATTATAGTTATCATCATCATAATCATAATAAAAGTAACAGCGACATCAATGAAAAATGATAATAACAATATTAGTTATACAACTTTTTTTATTTTAATGATATTAATAATAATGATAATAATAATGATAATACTGAACGTCGCTTGTGTATTTACTTATCAAAGAGTTTCTACTTCGATGGATCAGTATTAATTTGCGGAAGATGTTTTGATTATATTGACTTCTTTCTAAAGGACGTCAGTGCCATGGCAGGGAATCGAACCCTCTGACTTTAAGTTATTGCTTGAGAGGACCAGTCGATCCGCAGTCCCAAAGTCCAATTGTTGCGTTGATAAATATATTCCTACCGGTGGCTTTAATTTCTAAGGTACAGCCATTGTTGAGGGGGACCTAGACGTTATTGAGAGAGCGTGTGTGGATATCAAGGGGAATTAAGATCCAAGCAACCGAATATGATTTCTATTTTTAAAACATAATATAAATCATTATGGAACCCTTCTACCCCCTAGAGTCTGGATAAACAGGCTTTTGTGCAGCAATACGTTGACTTGTCCTAAAATTTGTCATGCTAATGTTGTTTGGTTGTGTTTTTAAAATACAGGCTCTTCCCATTCTGCAGGGGATGTTGCGGTACTGAGTAGTAATCACGCTAAGAAGGTATTTACATGATGGACTTCATCATCTTTTCATGAAGTTATAGGATTACAATTCAGTGTAAAATTGTCTGTTATGTATTATCATGCGATTACGATTGAAAGCCAGGAGCACGTTCATGTCATTTAATGTTCGAATTGTACAATATCAGACAAAAGGATTTTACCACCAGAAGTACCGGTCTCAACGTTCAAAATTAATCGAATCTTTCCTTTGCCACATTGTTAGATTTTTTTGTTTTGTTTTACGTGTCTCGTATAGCTGCATAAAACCCACCTATATAGATTAACTTTTTACTATAAACATTAAAATAATCTCGAATCCTCTGGAAAGACTATTCCATGAAAAATTGAACACTGTCAATTATTTTTTTCGTCCTTTTTGTCCCCTCCTTTTTTCTGCTCCCATTTAAAATTATTGATAAAACTTGAATTCGGCGTAAATATTCAAAATTGAATGGCACACGCCCTTAAGACTAAAACAACAACAACAACAATTTAACCCATTTCCAATTCAATACTGGAGAAAGACTTAATTTTGGATTGATTTTGAAGCCCTCACATCAGCAACGCAAGTGCCTCAAGGCTCATCGATATTACCCCGAATGTACTTAAGCTACTGATTTCATGGCACTCACAGCATTGAAGGAATTCCTTCGTTTTCCTCTTGGTACCCACTCTTTATACAAGTCACTGTCCACCACATGGGCGGAGAGGGACAAAATTGATTTAATGTCTTGCCAATGGACACTATTGCCGCACCGAGGCTCGAATTCACAAAGAAGGTTTGTAGACAAACCTATGTTTATGTGCGTCACACCACGACGCGTGACTAGTTTCAGACCAAGGTTTGTCTGAACCTTGGTCTGAAACGCATCGAATGGCGCCATATGACGCACATAAACCTAGGTTTGTCGAGAAACCTTCTTTGTGAATTCGAGCCTCGACCTTTGCATCTCCAGTCGACTTCCTAGTAAACCCATACAATATAGAATTTAAAATGGTTGAGATATTTGTTTGATTGACGGTGTAAGATATCTAAGGATTAAGCTACATGCACTTGTCTTTTCAAAATTCACACGATATGAAATCTTCTTCACTCACACATGATTATCTTCATGAATGAAAGTGTATACAATGAAACAAACAGTTATATTTCATGTTCTAATGTATTATTCTAGGTGTATTTGAGTCTACGGGATGGGGCTTGGATCGTGCCTCGCATCACGGGGAAACAGCCCACTGACGTCTACATCAACCGAAGGTGGAATGAGGCGATTCCAGCCTGGATCTACCATCCTTTACTCAAACTTAAAATGGAGTCACTGCAGGACTGGAAAACACTTGGCATTCAGAGCAGCACGCATCCGGCTAATAGTAGCTTCATTATGAATGATGAACTTCCTGTGAAGATTATGAGTGGCCGAGTGGTCGTCCGGAGTGGACTTCAACGGTTTGAAGTGTCAAGGGTCATCTTTGATGATGATTCTTACCTGGAGGATGTAGACTGTGTTGTTTTTGCCACAGGGTATAATCACAGAATATACATGAAAGATGACGTCATATCAGGTGAGAGTGAAGCATTATTTTCAATGCTTTAACCGTGCTCCAGTAAGAAAATACAAACACAATCACAAGATGTCTATTCACAGTGGTTTGTACATGAAGCATTGAAGCTCATCAATAAAAGAATGACATCTGTTCAATACTTTCCTCAACAGGCAACTAACTGCATGATATCTCGAAGTTGTTTAACAAACCACACTTACAAATACGTGAAATTGTGAGCCAAAGTCCCCTTCAAACACTGTCAAAGAAATGGAGTTGCCTGAACTTCATAAATATTGTTCAAGCAGATATTTGCCAAATACAATCACTTTCATTCCTACCCTCCAAGTATTAAATGGTACCTTATATAAAATCTGTGTTGTTTCAAATCAATATCTACAAAATACGACATTGCATAATTATGTTGTACTACTCGTCCAATCTTTCATACGTGTCTTAATTCGAATATAGGCAAATACTGATCGAACCGGTCATAAGAAGCTATGTACACTTCAAAACAAAGTTCTGCGTTTTATATTAAGGTGATATTACGTTCCAATAGTGATTCATCCTTCACATGTCTTAAATTACCACGTATACAAGAAAAACTGCTATTACTTGTACCTTGTCAAATATTCATACATAAATAAACAAATAGCACGGTATCGTATCAACCGATCAGGTCTATATTATAGTCCTAAGTACACGAATCTTATTTTTCATCATGATATCCGTTTTACCGGTCCTTAGCTTGAAAACGATTTACCTGAAACTTTGAGTAAATCTGCATCACCAATAAGCTTACGATGAAAATTGTAAAGCAGTATGATCCCGATTATATGTGATTTTTATTGCTCTTGACTATGAATTGTCCCACCGAGCTTTTATGTTGATATGAAACAAATAAATGGAAGAAAATTAATGTTACTCTGAAATAAATCTAAAAATGTGATACGATTTGCAGATAATCTTCGCAAGTGAGAATGATGAAAAGGATGGTTATTGTAGAGTGACTGATGTATGTGATAAGGAAAGTGCACTACCTGTTTCACACGGGACATCCTTCATTCCACTACTCAACGTTAATTTGGAATTTGTTTTCTCGATATTCAATGGTATGCTACGCCACATTCCCATGACGGTGTTTTTATTTCATGACTCCTGCAGGTAGTACCAGTCAATTGGAACTGTACTTACACATCATACCACCAAGACTGGAGCACCCAACAATGGCGGCCATTGGTTACATCGTGACACGGGGTACCTTAGGGCCATCAGCTGAACTACAAAGTCGCTATGCAGTGAAGGTGTTCAAGAAAGAACTTCAACTACCAAGTCGTTCAGAGATGCTTGCGGATATCAAGAAAAGGAGAGACGCAATAATGCAACGGTACAATCAAGACAGGCCAAGGGTACGTAGATGCAGTTCAGTACAGTGGGGGTGTTTCACAAAGCATTTTTCAATGACAAATGACATCGATCAGTGATACATCTGCTGATAACCAATCAGAAGCAATGATTTCACTAGCTCAGATGAAAAACTGTCATAAGTCAAACACCCTCCAGATCTGATATTTTCTCCTGACCGGGGTAATAGTATTTTCCTCTGGCCTTTGTTTTTAGTCGTAAATATGGATTAAGTTCTCAGGCTGGAATGAGCCCTGTGCTTTAGGTTCAGAATAGGTTATATCATGTTAAGAAATTATTATAGTGTTGGGTCATGGGAAATATACCTTTTGTCAGGTAGGTTAACTCATGCACCACGAGGCCTGCACCACTTAAGTGCGTATACCTTTCGTCTAGATACATTTTCTTTTCTGAAAGAAAACTGAAGAAACGGCTAGCATCCAGTTTGTCGGTGGCATCCAATCTGAACCAGTTTTGTGTTTTGTACCTCTTTTGCTTCATTTATTGTTGTTTGGTTTGGGCTATAATTATTGTGCAAGACGAAAAACCTCATCATTTTAGATTTGTGATACACTAATCGTCATAAATGTAATAGTTCTATAAATGCGTCTTACAATAACGCTGAATTAAAAGATTGTTCAGTCACGCACCATTGATATTATTTACAGTAATATGTCTTTATTCAAATTTAGCCATATTTCCCGATCAGCTTCGATTGTCCACCCATGATTTCCGGCTGCACTAACGTTCGTCTTTTACTTCTCCAGATCCATCCGACGAAATACAACGATGAACTTGCACAAGCGATCGGAGCTCTACCAAGTTTCTGGAGCATGTTATTGTCGGATCCTAAACTAGCATACCACTTTTATTTTGGTCCAACCTATCCTACGTGGTACAGGTTGGTGGGTCCACATTCTAGACCCGATGCCCGTGAGAGGATACTGCAAAGTGGTGATGATATGGTACATGGGATAACATTAAAAACGGTTCGCCCGAGAGCACAGAAAGAAATCCAGAGGACCAAGATGATACCGATGAGGCTTGTAGCTTTGTGTTTCATCGGCTTACTTCTAGCAGTACTATTATGGACGTAGATATTCTTATGGTCATAGAGTTTATGTTAAGTCGATTCGACAACTAAAAGCCGTTATTTTCCCATTTAAAGACTTTTTCATCCCCCCCCCCTTTTTTTTTTTTTAGGGAAGTCCTAAATTAGTGTTATTCTTAAAATGCATTATGGAATTTAACCTTTTCATATTTTTTGGCTTGCAAATGGGACATAGTATCTTAAATTCACTAGACTTTCCAATAACCTAATTTAATTAGCATACTACGCCCCCCCCCCACACCCTTAGTCTTATTTCAACCGTATTCACAATTTCTCCTGTCTATGAACTGTTTCCTTATCGGGCTTTCTAAAACTATGTGATTCGTCTTCTCCTTGATCCTGTTGATCTCCCTTGATATCGTGGGAGTGTCGTGGCCGAGTGGTTGAAGACGCTTAAAACGAACATATTGGAAGCATATGCGATTGAAATCGAGTCTCAAGTGATGACATTGTAAATAATAAAGTCTTTATGTTGTATAGCCCCCTCTCAAAATCAAGATATTAATTGAGCTTTAAAACAATGTTTGTTGAAATTATATATCACAACTGCATATTTTTAGATTTTCATTGTCGCAGCTTACCATTGGATGGCCGTATAAGCTATTTGAAATGTATCAAAATTTACCGGGAGCACCGGTACAATTTTACGTTCAATTTTTTCTCGAAAGCAGAAGTGTTTTAGGGGCTAAATTTTTTTAGTGCTTATAAAACATCCTCAGGGGCATCCAAATCTATCAACAATTTAAAGGATCGCCATCCGGCCATTTTCACAGTTTTCCAAAACTTGTATTGCCTTTAACCTGCACTTGTACTACCTTTAACCTACTCTCCACCCACGTGTTTAATGGATACCCAGTAGGATGCCACCGTCATTGTTGGTCAAACAGTTTTTGAGCGTCAAGTAGCGCCTGTTTGGAATGCTCCCCAGGGAGTGGATATTGTGCACACATTGTGAATCCAATGACTGGGCTAATAGTATATTTGTGAAAAATGCTTAGAGACATTGTATTTTATATGCAGCAAGTAGTAAGTTCCAAAAGCGGAATATTATTAGTAGACATTATCTATCTTCCCTATAGACACGGCATCATGCAAGAAGTCATGTCAAATGTGTATGATTATGCATATTCAATATTTTGTTATCATAGAACGTGAATAGCAATGTATAACACATATTAATTTACATTGTTTATATACCATGTTCGTACGTCATAGCCTCACGAAAGCGGCCTTTGTTTCACGTTTCGCTCATTTACTGTAATGTACATGTATAATGAGAGTTAAATCCCCATTTGTTTCGTTTTCGTGAACTATGCCTTTATTATGTAATTTGTGTACTCCCATCGTCTTCATTATCATTATCATTTATTCATTTCAGCATTTTCCCTCGTTTGAGGAGTTACTGACTTTCGCGCCATAATGGCACTTCCTCCCTCCACTTCTTCTTGACTCGAGCATCCTCTTCATTTAGAGCATCTAAACTGCTTTCTGCCACCACCATATCTTTCCATGAAATATTCGGTCTTCTTTTCTCTTAATTATGCCATCCTATTTTTGTCATATCTGTCGTACGTATTACATTTTCTTTTCCTCTCTCAGCATACCACCGTCACGTTAACTAGGTTGGTACTGAAATTGCACTGTGTCAGCACGTTTTCGTCCACATATGTTCCATTCTATCATCAGTTTTATGACACGAACTATTGTCTTATCAAGTTGTATATGTATCAAAGCGGATCGTTCTCACATCCCTACCCACCCACNCAAGATATGAAGCCGTGATTTGTCGCATATATAATTATTAAATATTTATATTTTTGTTTTCCTTGCTGATATACATCATATATGAGAAATTCTCTTTCTTGTAATACTGAAATAAAAAGTTTTCGTATAAAAGATATATATGTATGCCTACATAGGTTATGTCTGTAATAGGTTTCCCATTTTCGAGAGTGATATATTTATGTGGGTTTGTGTGGATTATGGGTATTAGATAGGGTGAGAACGTTTACGAAACCAACAGCCCGAGAAAATCATGACAAAGCACATATGTAAAGGAATATAGAAAATATCTTGATAGCAAATCATTTTTTACAGAAAGTGCCCCCTTTTTTTAAATAATCTTTTCGACAGGCTGGAGCAAGATATTTAGCAGTAATATGTCGCATTATTTAAGGTATATTTATTTCTGAATTTCTTTTAAGTTCTGATCTACATTATATGTGAGAAATTCCCTTTTGTTTGATACTGAAATAAACATTTTTCGTATCAAATTATTTTCGAGAGCGATATTTGTTAATGCGGGTTAGAGTAGATTATATTGACATTATATAGGGTGGAGTACGTGTGCAAACGTTTGCGAGACCAACATCAGCCCGAGAGAATGATAAATATGTACATTAAAATATCAAGATAACAAATCCTTTTTTAACAGAATGTGACCCTTTTTTATCCCCCCCCCCCTACTGTGGAAGTCGATCCGCTTTTCCTGCCTATGATCCTCGCCAAATGCATCCAAAAGAATATCTTGAGTGAAATATTAAGAGGGAAAAAAGACATTAATGAAATAAGAATAAGAAACAAGAAAGAATGCCAGAGACAATGTGGTGTTAAGTTTCGAAAGGGGCAGATACAGACAGACATTTTGTATAGAAAAAAAAAATCGATTTTATTAGATTTAAGACAAACAATGACATTGCATTAATTTATGAACGTATCTTTCAAATATTCACCAGTAGAGCCACCGGATATTAATTGAATTCCGTTGATTCGATATTTTCAGTTCTTAATGCTGGCGCCTCGGTTTCTCTGACTCGCTTCGCTCGCCAGAATTTAGAGACTCCAACAGCGCGAGGGCATCGACAAGAGGATACGTGCGTGTGGAAAGGTAACCGGGTACAAGGTTAGTAGCGCCAGTCCCGTGGGATTTTTTTTTACACAACTGTTTAGCCATTTTCGCGAATAAATTCAAAGAAGTGCTCTGGTGGAAGAGTCTAAGTCGTCAGCGCACTATGATGTGTAAGCACGTACACCCATCGAAGGGAAGATGATTAAAGGGGAAACAAGGATAGTGGAGAGGCCTTATGGAGAAAAAAAACAAAGAAATACATAAGGAAAGAGAAGAGGATAAGTCAAAGGAAGAACATAAAAATACATAATTGAAGAGCCAAGAAGAACATACATCTAGACTAAGGAATAAGAAGGAGAAAGGGAACTCAGATTAAAACCGGGATTTAAAAAAAAAAAAAAAATTACGAAGGAGAAAATGATAGATTAAAGGAGAAACAAAGAAATACAAAAAAAAACAAAAGAGAAGATGTTAGAATAAAAGAGAACAAAAGAAATACATAACGAAGGAGAATTGGAGGATGATAGATTGAAGGAAAAACAAAGAAATATATAACGATCGAAGGAGAAAAGGGATATAGATGAAGAAGAAAAGAAACGAAATACATGACAAAAGAGAAGTGAATAGATTGAAGGAGAACACAGAAATACATAATGAAAGAGCAGAGAGGATAGATTTAACCCGAAACCAATAACAAGTGTGTACACATGTACAGCTCCAGCAATCAAACAAAACTGCTAATGGTAATGCTAGACTCTATCTCTAGTCGTTTGCACAGTATATTTTACTGAAGTGTGTAAAAAAAAAAAACTATGCGCGTTCCGTGGAGGGGGGGGGGAGCATACCTTTTAAAGGAAGACAAAATGAAATAGACTGTGACTGGGATGCATGGTAAAACAAAGTTATTTATTACTTAATCTTCTAAAATAACAGTCCTTTCTTACAATCATTTATATACGATCAAATGGCATAACAATACGCTTCAAGTATTGAACACAAAAAAATCTACCTGTTAGTATACATTGAATTCATTAGCTCTAGGTGTTCTATTTCTATATCACTAGGAACATCATCTGGGAAAGTTTCATTACATTACTATCTCTAAACGAAACTACACACTAAAAATTAATGGTACAAATTTGCACCCTATAGGGTGCAGACCGCTGCTACAATAGCAGCCACCTATAGGGTGCAATTTTGCAGACTTGCACCCTAAGAGGTGCAAAAGAGCACCCTTAGGGGTGCAGACCGCTTAATCTACAATAGCAGCCACGTATTGCAGACTTGCA
>BEXV01000744.1:35888-47443 GCA_003118195.1 Hemicentrotus pulcherrimus
CCCCCCCCCCCCCCCACCCTGCACTTTTTGAAAAAGTATGTTAAAGAGAAAAAGAGAGAAAGACTTAGAGAAAAAAATAGGTGACCTGCCAGTGTCACAAATAAGGTATAAAAATGCTCATCTGACCGTAAAACCCCCGAGCTTCCAGGAGCTCTGCCCCCTGGACCCCACCAAGGGCTCTAAAGCGGGCCCCTGGATGCCCATCTGACCGTAATTAAACACCTAAAACCCCCGAACTTCCGGGGTCTCTGTCCTCATGATGCTCATCTAACAGTAATTAAATACCTAAAAAAACTGAGGTTCCGGGGGTTATGCCCTCTGGAGCCCACCAACAGCCCTAAGGCGGGCCCCCGGATGCTCATCAGACCGTTATTAAATACCTAAAACCCCCGAGCTTCCAGAGGCTCTGCCCCCTGGACCCCAACAAGGGCCCTAAGGCGGGCCTGTGGATGCTCATCTGACCGTTATTAAATACTTAAAACCCCTGAGCTTCTGGGGGCTCTCCCCCTCCCTGGAACACGTCAATGGCCCTAAGGCGGGCGCCTGGATGCTCATCTGACCGTAATTGAATACCTAAAACCCCTGAGCTTCTAGGGGCTCTGCCCCCTCGACCCCACCAGGGGCCCTAAGGCGGCACCTGGATGCTCATCCGACCGAAGTTAAATATTGAAAACCTCTGAGCTTCTGGGGCTCTCCCAATCCCTGGAACACCTCAATGGCCTAAAAGAGGGGCCCTGGGTGCTCATTTAACCGGAAGTAAATACCTAAAAACCCATGAGCTCCGGGGGCTCAGCCCCTTGACCCCTTGCCAATTTACGCTCTACCTGATCGTTAATACTCCCCTTTGAAAAACGTTCAGCGCGACCTGCATGTTACGTGTAAGACTGGTGGTGATGCAGATTTTTCGTCAGCCCCCCCTTCCGAACGTTTTTTTATTCTTCTTATTACGTCACTGCCCCTCGAAGGTGAGCCCCCTGGAATGTTTGCCTCCCCCAATCCCAAATTGCTTCCAGCGCGCCTGTCTGCGGCGCCCGGGAGATGCCCAATGAAAATTGGTCGAGGGAAAATGCAACGCGCCCGTAAGGGTTCCGGCCGGTTGCCGGCCGGTATTCGCTTACGGGCTCCGTCCGATGAACAGGTACACCCCATGGTTCCCGGGGTTTGCCCGGGGTCGTCGATAGTCTCAATAGTCAGAATGCAAACTGCATATCATAGTTGTTGCTGGTAGGAAAATGCCCGACCCAAAGCCATCTATACACTGAGTTTGGCCAACCCGGTTCGAGTTGGACATTTATGGCGACTTTCTTTGTTGGGCAAGCACAACACAAAAGAATAAACGCCATGTTGTGACCCTTTGAAACCAAGTTGGCCAAACTCTGTATATAGATGGCTCTGGCCCGACATAACAACACGTAATATCTGCAATTAGCATTTTGCCTAATTAAAAAAATGAACGATATAATATTGTTTCGAGGCTCTTCACGATGACGTATGCATTAAATTGGGTAACATTACGAAAATGGCTTAAAGGGTACCGAAGTGCTAACATCACATTCGCTCGTCGTCCATGTTACTGGTCCTAAACAACAGAGCCTGCCCATGAGGTTCACCGCTAAACCGGTCAAGCAACGAATTGGACAAGTGCTAATTCAGTGTTTGGGGCTGGTAAACCATAGAGTACCGAAGTGTGACGTCATATTAGCCAAGTTATCAAGTTAGCTGGTTCCAAACAATGGCGTGGTGATCACACCAGCGGAAAGTAATGAGTTTGCCCTGATCCAGCCCGTTGCTTGAATGATGTCGCGATGAATCTCATGCGCAGTCTCTGTTGTTTGGAGCCATTAACCGAGACGACGAGTGAAAATGACGTTAGCACTTCAGTACTCTATTGACATGGACTCCAACTTGAAAATTTGATGAATGTAATTGTTCGTCGAGGAGCATTCAACTAACAAACGAATGTTTCAATCAAGGTTGAATTGAATCCATGTATTTGAATGAATGCAGTGTCCACTTTAACGTATGTGATGGTGCCTCTGGAATGCATGAAAGGCATTCAGCTCACATCACACTGTCATTATGCCATCAGCTCTTTGATTAATCTCCTGGTAATCACATGAACGTCATTCTACAATCATTGTGTCATGGTCTAGTTGACATCATCGTAGCGGCTTAACGGTCATTATTGTTATTTTGATGTGCATGAACATGACTTGTTTCTTGGGTTGTGTGCCCTAACGTAAACTGATCGTGCTACCCTGCGGTGCTGTGTTGGAATATTACAGTAATAAACGTTGACCAGCATACACGTTCAATCTCCGTCGATGGAATGGAAAATATAACGACGATATCATTGCCGGATGACGAACCATTCATAGATAAAAACATCGTTGATGCTCCGACATCAGTCCTTGACAATACGACTATCACGACCCCGGGAAGTATGGTTAATCCGACATCGACCTCCAGAGTTGGGAGTGTTCCGCGAACGATGAATATAATTGATAATGATGTCACAGCTGTTAACACCACTGATCCTTTTGGTAGCAAGGTGGAAATTGCCCACGTATGGGCTTTGTGGGGTGTGGTCATTGCAGCTGGTGTGTTGGTTGTCGTTATATTACTCGTTCTTTCCTTCCGCTGCTTCGTCTTCGCGCGGAAACCAAAGCCTCACGAGGGACGAAAAGTTGGTCGACGTATCTCCAGATTTCGGCCAGGGACGCCCAAACCCACCACCCGATCCGGAGCAGTGATGGCAGACCATAAAAGTGTCAGGAAAAATTTCTTTCATAGTCTAGAGCGAGGGGACGTACAAGCGCGGCGTCAAGATGCGACGCGTCGCTGGCTCTCAGGCAACCTGTCGACGTCTTTACAGTACATCGACGGGTCAGGAAGCGGTGGTCAGCACAGCCAGATCGGCCACGAATGCATCCCGATGTACGAGACATCGCATCGACACACAGGCCTAGATCGAATCCCTGAGAATAGGGAAGTCCAGCAGGAGTATACTTTCATTCGATCACCGAGAGAGCATGACAAAACACACGTAGGACGCCCTATCTTACATCGTCATTCCAACGACAACGTCAATGAATTCGTCCGCGTCATCCCGCTCAATGTTATTCGAGATGAGAATGCGAACATCGCTCTGTCTCCGACTGATTACCATCATGACCACAACCATTACCCACGACCACGGTGGAACACTGCACGTCGACCGGTCACCCATTCCCGCGTCTTCCCTCACGCCGTCCGAGCAGTATCTTCAGAACCACCGCGATTCCCGACTAGCAGACGACATTATATCATAGACAGCAGATATCCCGAATACAGAGGAGGACATAGTAGAATGCGACACGAGGCAGGGCAGAGGTTAAAGCATCCGAAGCTTCCCAAGTTCAATCTTGCAGGCGAGGCCATCATAACATCATCTGACCCAAGTGCCAATGGAGGCCCTAAAGGTGCTGAATTCCCCTCCATATGGGACGAATTGAGCTTTGAGAATACAGTATTTGAGGTAAGGCATTCAGAATATATCTATCAGATATATCTTCTATCTGGAGCCAGAAGGGCGTTAACCTTGACAGATATTTAACAACCTAGCCTTCTGTGCCTTAATTACTCTTTCACTACTTTCGTTCAACTTCAAGGCAAATATATATAATGCCGGTGACATTATTATAAACCAATCGATATATATATATATATATGCACTATAAATACGATGGACAAAGAAAGCGGACAAAATATACAGTTCCTCAGGTAAACAAAGGAACATCCCTTCACTGCTATTATGTACAAATGTGTAGAACAGGTGAAGATGCACGTGACACCTGTTCTACACATTTGTACATAATAGCAGTGAAGGGATGTTCCTTTGTCTACCTGAGGAACTGTATATTTTGTCCGCTTTCTCTGTCCGTCATGTTCATAGTGATGTCAGGTGATATAAATATAATTGATACAATACATAGATAATTCATGTGATTTCATTGTAATAGGCTTAAATATGCTGTTTCGTGGTCATTGATTGCCACAAATATAATCAATAAAATACTGATGGCTAACGAGAACTCGATAAAAAGAAACCAACAATTTTTAGTTGCAGGTGTGTGGAAGGTGATTGAAGCTTGAAAGCGAAATCAATGCATGAACTGGGATTTAAAAAAAGATATATGTGATATCCATCACTCACGAATATACACGTACTTGTAATGACTGGTATGACTTCTTTCAACAAAATGTATTCCTAATTGTTTGCAGACAACTGAACCCTGAACTATACACCCTTCGACAACTACTCCCAATTTCATTACCTCATGATAATTTATCATTATAAATTTGAAGGTATCCAGGGTTACCGCATTCGAGAATTGTCCAATAAAATAAGCGACCGGGGATACCAGTTGCTCTAAGTGGCAGTTGTCCGGATGTAAGACGCATTGGCTAATTGTCCGGGTGAGGTCATCCGTGTTCACCCCGTGTAATAGTATGGGTAGTCGTCCTGGGGCCAGTTCCTTGAAGCCGTCATAAGTGTAAGGTCGCGGACATCCCATAGAAACGTGTGTTAATAGAATAACACATGATTCTATATGATGTCCTCATTGTCCTGTAGGTTTAATAGACTAATCGCAGTTTTGAGAAACGCCCCCTCATACGCTTCTGATATGCATGTTTCTTTTCTCTATACCATCAGCCGGCGACTACGCCAACACCTCGACTCGTAGTACCGACCAACTCACCAGAGACTGAAGACTCCTCTTCGCATTCACAGGACAGCCTTAACGGAGTTAGTGCCGGATTAAGTCAGTGTAACGTGTCCTCGGATGCCAGTTTGACGGTTACAGTTGGAACCAGTAAGAAAACATCATTCGAGTGGGACTTTTATGATCCGGGCTACTCCAAACAACCGATCCGGTTCGTAAATGGAGCGTATGTACCGGTAATTGGCTGCAAGCAATATTGGGTTTGATCAGTACACGATACTTCTACAAACCGGACTATAATCTTATACATGAATTAGGATATTGAACAAACTATCCAATTAGCAAATGTGATCAATACGCACCCGTTATTTTCTACAAATATATGATATTTGGTTTAGTCTACTTCATAAGTGAAGGTAGTCAATTCTACAACCAATCCAGTGTGTAATCAGATTACTCGTACGGTATTTGATTTGTCATACAATATTGCAATGTTTATTATTATCTCAGTTTGAAGATCCGACGTACAATAGTCAACAAACCCGATTAGCTAATCAGATTACCACATGGTATCTAAATATAAACACGTAATATGGATATTTGCAATATCAACTACACTGTTTATGAATGAATGTTTATGTTTTGCAGCAATATTTGATTTACTGGCCAAATTTGGTCATCTATAAGGCATTTCGTCTCAAAGGTTATTCAGATTTGTTGAATACTGAGTCTCATCAGCACTTTCTGAAGAGAAAATAATTTTGTCAGAAGTGATCGATTGTTTCTTTCCCCTCCAAAACATTGGTAATTATGTCAGTGGTATTGAATACTAATACGACCCTTTTCCACTTTGAACTAGATTTTCAATAGTGAGCTATACGTGTAGTGCAAGATATGCGTCTTTAAAGAAACAAATATATTAAAAAAAGGATATTAAAAATATCCTACTAAGCATTTGAATCATTTGTATCTAAGGAAAACACGTCATGAAATGACTAAATGTCCTAATTATCATAAAATGATGCATCGTATTTTTTCCAGTTTATAAAATTAAATTTTCATTGGTCAAGTATTCAGCTTATAGTAATCTTTTGAAAAATAAGCACGGTAAGAATTTAGATCAGGAGTTATTCGTTTGTCAAAGATAAATGACGATATATAAATATAGAGTGAGTGAGAGAGAGAGAGAGAGCTAGAGAGGGAGAGAGATGGAGAGAAAGAAAGAGAGAGAAAAAGAAGAAGACCTAGAGAAAGAGAGAGAGAAAGAGAATTGGAGAGGGAGAGAGATGGAGAGAAAGAGAGAAAAAGAAGAAGACCTAGAGAGAGAGAGAGAGAGAAGAAGAAGAAGAAGAGAGAGAGAGAGAAGAAGAAGAAGAAGAGAGAGAGAGAGAGGTCCGAAATTCAATGTGTGCGGGTGTGTGTATGACGGAAAGGACAATGTGATAGAAAGAGGGATGCAGATTAGAAGAAATCGTGAAATATTTCAATGTTAAAGAAAGGACGAGAAATAATCAAGACACATTAAAAAGAGGGATAGAGAAAGAAAGAGAGAAGTGTGTGGGGGGCAGGCAGACAGATACTGGGAAAAACGATAAGGGGTTTGGGAGCGGTAGTGAATATGACTAGTATTACTAAGGAAAGAGAGAGAGATGAAGAGAGAAAGAGAGAGCGCGACAGTAAACACTGTTTTCATCAATTTCTTGTTGAACAAATCACCCTTCAAAATATTGAAGTTCTGACCATTTGCACGATTGAGAGAAAGGACTACACTTTTTTCCATTCGATCCCTATGTCTTTTGCTACCAGACACATGTATTTTGTTGAATCAAATGTCGAATTTGGCAATGTTTCCTTTAGTGATTTCGGAAACGCTTTTTACAAGGATTATCGCTTGAAAATTGCAATAGTTTTGATACATCACATCTCTCTCTCTCTCTCTCTCTCTCTCTCTCTCTCCCTTTTCATTTCTTCCCTTTCTTGCTTTATCTTCTATCTCGCTTTCTTCCCGGCCCCGTAACACAAAGCTTCGTAGTTGATTGCACGATTCATTTGAGCGATTTATAGCACATGATTATTCCAATCAATCGCAAAAATCAATCGTAAACGATCAATTACTAATATTTGTATTTCAGGGTCCCCGAACACTCGTTATTTCCGGTATATGGCGTGTGGCAAGTTTCAAGAGTTATGTGCACAATAGTATTCTAACCTCCCCCATCTTGCCAAGACTGTGCAAGATAATAGTATGTTTGATGTGTCAATGGTGTACTTGTATTTTCGAATCAGGAACACAATCGTACAGGTTATGTGCAATCATTATCCTTGAAAAAAGAAAAAAAGAAAAAAGAATGTCGTTGTTCCTTCCTTCAATAACACAAACTAAGACGTATTCTCTGCATTCAGTTTAATCACTATAGGAAAAGAATTAACAATGATTTCAGATGATTAACCATTTATTATTTTATCCGGTTTGGAATTGATTTCATGTAATCTGCACATATACGTGCATCAAATTCATGGTCGATTTTAATAAATTTTCATCTGCAGACCACATAAAGATTTAAATCGGATTTTTAATCATGGTCCAATTAATCTATATCATAATCATGCATGTAGGCATTCAAGGTCAAATTGTGGTCAAAAATATACACAATAGTATGTATGTATAAATTTATTATTATCGCTCAATTCTACTCCAATTAATATTTTTCATCCCTATAATGATGAAGTATTCGACATGGGTGATGTTTCTCCCCGTAATTTTTACGGCTCATACGTGAGGACATGAAGACTACCATCAGAGTATGCTGGTACGAAGACCTCGACAAAGCCATCGCCATCGACGTCGCGCACCGATGGGGCGCCAACGGTCCCACTCTCGGCCTCGAAGATGATGGTCTGGGTATAGCTCCAGTTGTTCGGGTTGAAATCGCTCTCGGCTTCGAAGACGTAGATGGTACTGTCGTCATCGCCCGTCAGCATAATTTGGGGTTTATTGCTAGGACTAGAAGTATAAAAGCGTTGGACTTAGTGTAAGAAGTCGTAGCAATAAGCATAACACATGAACAAATGTATATGCATTTTTCTCATCGATCTTCGATATCATCCAAGCGCAATGATCTATTTTTTTTGTTAAAAGGCCCCTTTAAAAAAAAATTAAAAAATTGTCTTTAATTATCTACTTGACAAAATATCCATCGTTTATCTTGCTAATCAAATTTGATAAATTTTGTGTGACATTCATTTTGAAATGTACAGTATAGGCCTAGTTCCCTGAGAGTACCGACCATTCCCACTCTTTAACCATACTGAATTATATCTTAAACCATATCAATTACATTAATTTGATTTAATTAAAATCAAATGAAATGAAATCAAGCCAGTTATATCCACTGTAAAGACAAAAATATAGATCAATGACAAAGTTTATTTCTGTGAATAAAAATACCTCACCTTTCGTTCAGGTTTGGTCTGAATGTAAAGGTAGTACCAGGTGAGCCCATGCCCTCTGTCACGATCCGACCATGAGGCTTGAACCCTTCAGCTATCAGGTGTCTGGTCCACGTACCTGTAGCCCAGTCATCGGGCATCTCATAAACAACCACCTGACCGTTTGTCATGCTGTAACAATAAAAATCGTTCTGTTACCATCCTGTAATCATACTGTAACAATATCATGTTATCCATGTAATAGAAGCAATAATAATGATATCAATAATTGTAATAAAATTAATAATTATAATAACGAAACAGGTAATAATAACAATATTAATGATAATAATGATAATAATAATGAATAACAATAATGATAATAATAATAATAATTTGATAACAATAAGGATAATGACAATGTAATAATAACAATAATAATGATAATGCAAATTGACAACTACATTTGTAATGTGCTCATATCCATCCAAGGTACTCTATTTAAATGTACTACACCTGGTTCGAGTAAAGCAAATATAAAGCAATTCCTTGGCAAAGAACATTAATGCCGAGGCCAGGACTCGAACCGCGAACCACTTTCCGGAGATGTATCAACGAGGCCACGACACCACTATGACATTTCGTCTTGTTGCTAGGTCAGAGAACCCAAGAGCCGTTATCAGGAATTCATGCAGAAGCATTTGAAAGAAGTGTGCGTGCTTACTGAAGTGTATTTGCGATAATTTGAAGTGCAATAGGCCATTTTCGTAATGTAAACAAATTTAATAAGTCTTCGTTAAGGGCCTCAAAACAAATTATTTCATTCACCTGATAAGAATAATAGTATTTCAAAAGTCAGAATGCAAACTGCCTATATTAAGTGTTGCTAAGCAGGACAAGCCATAATGTTTGTCCTACCTGGCAACAACTAATGTATGCAGTTCGGATTCTGTGTATTGAAAAAATATCATATTTATCAGGTGAATGAAATAGATTGTTTCGAGGCACTTCATTAAATTTGGTTACATGACGAAAATAGACTATTTACGAAAATAGCCCCCAGATATAAAAAGATTCATGGAGCATGGTATTTTCTTTTAAAGGTGTATCAAAAGTCCTTCAATGGTTAATTATTGTAGCAATTCTAATTTTTGGTAATTTGTTGTAAAAGTTATTTGGGTGATGGGTACGAAACAAAGTTTGATTAGTGTTTAAATTCCAAGAAAGAAATATTGGACTGACGGCTTCAGGGCCTCTTGAGAAAGTGAGTGTTAAAGGCATCGTTTATCAATTATAATCTGAGATGCATGGCCCTACGTGCTATCAGTTTTTGTGATACGGCTTTAAATTGAAGCCCTAATGCGTTTCAAAATGATCATAAATTTCATCAAAAAGTAAAATTTTGAATGACCGGTTTTACCACACTCATTTTCGCCAAAAGACTGTAGTGTTAGGAAAACCGTTAGGAAAAAGTAAAATTTGATTTCAATTTCTAATCATAAATGTCTTGATAATCAGACAGGCGATCGGCTTGTAAATGTCAAGGGATACATGTATGCCCTAAAGGTTTATAATCATGATTGCAGCATGAGCTAAATCAAGGATTTTTTAAAGGATCTGAGACAAAGTTACCGGATCCCTTTAGCTAAACACAACCTCAAAGGTCCTGAATACCTGATAAGTTGACAAGTTAGATGTTTTGAACTGCGTTTAAACGGAACGTTTTAGCAAGGATTCCTTTAACCTCACCTATTGATCGAGACCAGGAGATCCAGCTTGCCATCCCCGTTGATGTCGACGATCTGTCAAGAGAGAGAGAGAGAGAGAGAGAGAGAGAAAGAGAGAAAGAGAAAGAGAGAAATGGAGAGACAGAGACAGACAGAGACAGAGACAGCAAGAGAAAGAGAGAAAGAGGGAGAGAGAGAGAGAGACAGAGACAATGAGAGAACGAGAGAGAGAGACAGATAGAGAGGGAGAGAGAGAGAGAAAGAAAGAGATGTATTTTAAATTTAGGAAATTGATATACAATCCGAATATAATTTCTACAGGCAACACAATATGGCATAACGATTGCCCCAAAGTTACTTTGGTTGCAAAAGTTTTCGCAAAGGTCCTTGTGAAAGTGCTATAGCTATATTTTCAATTCCATGCATACGAAAAAGATACATGACTAAGAAATGCTTGCCTTCATAAGAGGCGAATGAAATAATAGCAGACATGGAAATAATACTGCACACTCCCTTTGGGTTGAGCTAATATTATTTACGATGAAATAGCTTTTGCCTGAATAAGTACCCAAGCAAAATAAACCCCGAAACTATATCCTTGCAAACACAAAAATGTCAAACCTCGTCACAAAGTCATTAGCAGAATGTATAACTACTCTACTTTGTTTTTGTATATGAATAAAAACAAACAAACTTGTAGTTCATTGATAAAGAACAAGGTCTAGATGCTCCGAATAAAATCATCAGTCCTTACGAATTCATGAGGCCTTGTTCAGACATGATCGACACGGTAACACGCGGCGGTTAAAAATAAAACAAAATAAAGTAAAGAGCAATACGCGCAGGACCTGTGTTACGCGCAGTTGCAATTTATTGACGCCTACTCCAATTTTTGCGGCGGTTTACCGCGTCAAATCAGAACAAGCCTTCACTTTACCTCTGCATCGAAGTAACGGTAATCAGGTATCGCTTCGATCACGCGACTCTCCATGTTCTTAAAGTCTGGTCCAGCTGAAAATATTTTTCAAGGATAAAATATCTAAATGTGAAACGTTTTGATATTAGCGATGAATTATACAAGCAAGTACATTAGAACGTTATCATTATCATCATTAATATTTGTATTATTATTATAATTTTTTAAAACTTTTTATACTTTGAATTATTATTATTATCATTATTATTATCATCATCATCATCTTTTGGTTTCACAATGTTTAACGTCGCTGCATGGGTCCAAACTATTTATATGACTGAGGATATCTATATAATTATAGCTACTACCTATTGACATGGTGATGCTTACATAACACATCTTTATGCGTAAAGAAGAGGATATATATATTATATAACCCTACACGGTACATTAAGTTGGCATCATACAAATCCTAACCCTAACCCTTAAACCTAATCCTAACCCTGATGTCTACTTAATGACTAATTTTTCACTCCAAATGTCCCTCCAATGACGCCTTTAAAATAATTATATAGAGAGAGATATATACAAAAACTGGGCCTTCTATGAGAAATACTACATAAACCTACCCCCGGACATCCACCCCGGATAACCACCCCAGTCAACTACCCCCAGGACAACTACCCCCTAGGACAACTACCCCCTAGTACAGCTACCCCCTAGGGCAACCACCCTCTAGGACGACTACCCCGCGGGACAACCACCCCCAGTCAACTA
>BEXV01000744.1:76900-88943 GCA_003118195.1 Hemicentrotus pulcherrimus
TCAATAACTGTCTTTGTCCAATTTTACAGACACTTCGTATAAACCAGGTAATCTACATTCACAACAAAGACAACACCCTTCCCCCAAAACAAAAAAATATATTGCGAAATTACAATCATTAAATTGGTTTATATACGTACGGAGAGAGCAGGTAATGAATTAGTATGAAGAGAATGCTCGCAATGGAGGTCAAGAACCCTATGTAGAGTGAAGCATCTCGGGCTGAAGATTTTGCTGGCGATGAAAGGGGAATTTCATCGAGAATCTTGGTCGAAAAAGTAAATATATATAATATAATGTAATATAATATATAATATAATATGTCCACTTGTCCAGTCCTTTCCTCCTATGGTATTAACCTAGTTCATCGATTCCCATCAAGTCATTCAGGTAGGTCCAACTTGTTCAAGGAATTAATTATTATGTATTATATCTTTTAAATCTTATTATATTCAAACACATTACACATATATATTTTATGTTTCATTGGTTATGTTGATAAAAGAGATAAACTTGATAAATATTACTATCAAACTAGTAATGGAAACTTCAAAGCTCACCATTAGAACAGCAAAGTTTGTGAGATGGTCACAATGGCAGACTGGTCTAAAGACACTCCCATCGTCAGCAATGGTACATCCGGATGTTTCCCAAGCGCCGAAAGCATCATCCGCTTCGTCATCCCAGTAGACACAGACTGGTTGCTCAACTCGTAATATATCAGTACTTGTCTGGAACCAAATCAAATTAAATCCAATATAAAATGTAAGGTTCAGCTTCGAAGGTGTGTATGTGCGTGTGTGTGTGTGTGTGTGTAAGTTGACCGCATTGAAGAATGATGCATCTGATCCAACATGCCCATAGACCGCCTGAATGTCCACTAGAAACTGTTCAATATCGATCCCATATCTTACCTGTGTAATCCCAGATACAGATGGATTTCGTACATTGATCTTTATGCAGGACTCTCTGGAAGATTTTAATCACTATGAACTTGACTAACAAAGAAAGCGGACAAAATATACAGTTCCTCAGATAGACAAAGGAACATCCCTTCACTGCTATTCTGTAAAAGATATGTAGAACAGGTGTCACATGCATATTCATCTTTTCTACACATTTTTACATAATAGCAGTGAAGGGACGTTTCTTTGTCTACCTGAGGAACTGTATATTTTGTCCGCTTTCTTTGTCTGTCATGTTCATAGTGAATACACCTACAAGTACAAAGGTGCCATCTTTAATTAAACACGATTTTCTAATAGCATTACGTTCCTAGAATATCCTTACCTTAAAATATCGATCCTCAAGACGTACATGAGATACTGGGACTAAACGTTAATAAAAATTGCGCTATATCTTGCTGTACCGTCTTTTACTTATCTTTACACAGACATTTCACTGTGTTCATATAAACTTTTCGGGGCGTACATCGTTTATCAGGTTTATGTTGATTACCTTAATGGGCGTGAACACGCCGGTTACATCGACTTCCAGAAAGTGGATCACAGTGGGATCAAGTGTTGCTGACATTACTAGCGTGTTCGCCTCTTGTCTATATCCACCTGCCATTTGTTCACCTTGTCGACCTCCTCCTCCTTTCGCTCCTCTTCTCCGCCTTTCATGACCCACGAAAAGCTTCGGCAAACGAAAGACAGAGAATGCCACGCGAACCTCTCTCTCTGAAGTTAAATTTGCGTATTCTCTGAATCGGCAGTGCAGACTTAAAGACCCCCGGAGCCACGACGAGTTGAATGTTGCAATATGGCTGTCGTTGCGGCCCTCCTTCCATGTCGTGAAAACCTCATTTGAGATCGTTCCATATGCGTCTGAATGATTGACTGTGAAGGTCACACCGTTCTGTAATTCTTCAATGGACACCTTTTCCACCTTTCATTTCGAGGAGATCAGAACACGAAGGTGGAGAATTTTACCAACGGTCAATATACCTCTCTCAAATCTTAAGATGGACATACGAATGGCTAGTACATACACGTAACATGCTTGAAAGTAAAGCCTGAATTTTAGTCAGAGAAAGCATTCGCAACAGGAGCACAACACACACACACACACAAATAATGGTAAAATGTTGTTATGTACGATCTCTGCTAGTTACAATAGAAGCATAATTGATTAGTTTATTGTGTACCCAACAGCAGGAGCAACATGTAGGATTTGGGAAATAAAACCCAGAAAACTGTTTTAATCTAGCCGCTTGTCAACAGCTATCAAAGTCTAATTCTTCTCAAACGAAAACATGCTTTTTATTTGCTTTTATAGATACAAAAGAGGGACCAATAAGAAGACGGGGTTAATCTTACTTGAACACCAATATTAAAGTGCGAAGATTTGAAGGGTGCATTCCTCGAGATGTCAACATGGTTCAGTTGGTTTTCGAGTGACAGTAGCGCCCTAGACACAGCACGGTTACTGGTCTGAGCTTCTCGTAGTACTTGAAGATCGCACTCTATCAAGTTGCCCACGATGGTTATCATGTCAACCGTCATCTATGACAACAGCAAAAACATTGTTTATATTCTTTGATTGTGAAGAAACAAAATCATCAGCATCGTCATCATCGTTTAGCGTCCGTTTTTCCCATGCTGTGTGGTTGGACGATTCATTTCCATTTTGACCCTTCACCAAGACCAAGACCAAGGTCTTCAGCATCCGCCTGGGTGTGGTAAGATGCTCCAATATGAAGGGAAACAATTAATAATAATCTGTGCAAACTTTGAACTATCATAAATCATTATGACAAACACAGTTTCAAAGACTTTCGAAAAACCAAGCTTGGACAATGTTAATGGCTTTGTCCGTGCCATTACCTATTGAAAAGTTGGATCATTGCAATGACTTGTTACGAACATGATGGATCTACACTTGGGTATTGAAATTGCTCTTGAGTTGTTTTTAGGTTTTTAGAAAGTCTCTGCAGTCATGTTAGTACTATTTTGATTATATATCTTGATGTCTACATGCATATTCTAATTCAATCATCGTAATTTCTTATTGAGTCGGGATTTTGGAGACAGTTGTTGCCGACGGCAATCGTCATTACTCAGAATCGATTGAAGTAGTTGTTTGCAAGAGAGCTACATTTGAAAATTTGCCCAATGTTGGGAATCAACATACCATGGACGACTTTGAATGTAGTGATTCTGCTTTCTCAAGTATTGTAGTTGCAGATAAGACGGAATTCCGGTCCAGCTCTATATTCCAGGTGATGTTTGAAGCTTCTTTCAACAAAATCTCCGCACGAGCTTTAGTAAAATTTTGCTTGGTCAGAGAAATAAAGAGATGTAATGAGGATCATGATAGATAATAGCACAATTATTTCTTCACGATAAATCGATTTCAGTAGATAAACCCAGTTCAACTCGATGAAAATTTGAAAGTGAATTGTGTTTTGTGACAAGTAATGGCCCTTAAACGTAATCCTGCATCCATGCCATGGAGTAGGAGTTATGGAGCTTACAATCATCTCCATTTAATTAATCCGAATATGTAAATAGTACAGCTCCTAAAAACGGTATTATTAAACGCTATATAAATATTGTTATTATCATTATCATTATCACTGTTATTGTGATTTTCTTTATTGTTAATACTGTTATTATTACCACGTACACAGAAAACGGAAAATGTCATGGAAAGATAAGGTGAAGAAAGAAAGCAGTAAGGTGGGTTCAAATGAAGAGGATGCTCGGGACAAGAGGAAGTAGACATAGGGAGTGTCAGTAAAAGTAAGTAGCCCCTCGTAAGAGGGAAAATTAATGATTATGATGATGAGGATAATTAAGCTTAACCGAATAACTATTATCAAGACTGCACTACAAAGTCTTTTTCTTTCATTTTAGTTTCGTGTTAAAATTCATATTTTATATACAGTGGAAGTTTTTACAATAATCTAATATAAAAGGGGGCAGTAGATAATATGCTTACTCGTGCTATGAAGGTTAATCTATCGCCTGTGATGCCCGGTAACGTAGTCTCGGCGACGTAGACATCGGTGTCATTTTCTATAGAATCCGGTGTCTCCGTCAATGTATCATCAGTCGTATCAGTGGATGTCGTATAAATCGTCATCAACATGGTCTCTACTTCAAGCACTTCGGTTGTCAATGACACTCCGGTAGTAGCTTCTTCAAGCACTTCGGTGGTCAATGACACACCAGTAGTAGCTACTTCAAGCAATTCGGTGGTCAATGACGCCCCAGTAGTAGATACTTCAAGCAATTCGGTGGTCAATGACGCCCCCGTAGTAGATACATCAAGCACTTCGGTGGTCAATGACGCCCCCGTAGTAGCTACGTCAAGCACTTCGGTGGTCAATGACGCCCCCGTAGTAGCTACGTCAAGCACTTCGGTGGTCAATGACGCCCCCGTAGTAGCTACGTCAAGCACTTCGGTGGTCAATGACGCCCCCGTAGTAGATACATCAAGCACTTCGGTGGTCAATGACGCCCCGGTAGTGGACACAGGTGAGGTGTAAAGTAACACTGGATTGCTGGTGTTTGGTGTAGTTTGCGGATTCGCTGTACAAAAAAGATCACACTGAACTATATGAACATCGCTGTGAATTCCTGGAGCATGCATTAATTGCCTTCACAATTTTGATTAAAGTAGGTGATAATTATTAACGCGAGCGAAATCTTGTTGTTAAGCATAAGGTATCATTGTATTGAAAACACTATTTTCTTTTCTGTCATGAAATAACATTAATGACAAATTCTCATACAAGAATGAATACCCCTTTCTCAATTTGGAGGAGCATGAAACTGTAAGCAATTGATATAAGCTCCTTCCTCTTTCTACTGACTAACCAAAAAAATGTGGTGATTACCACACAGGCGCGTACGCAGGGGGGTGGTTTTGGGGTGAAACGCCCCCCTCCTCGATTTTTTTTTATGTGTATGTTTTATGTATGTTTTTTTGGAAAACACCCCCCTTTTGATTTTAAAATCCCCCTTGAAAAAAATCCTGCGTACGCCACTGTTACCACAATACCTGTTATGCCACCTGCCATTTACCTTCCACCCGCCCCCGACGTGAATGCAGTCATTGGTATTCATTAACAAAAAAAAATCTTGTTCATTTTGCTGCGGAAAAAAACCAAGTGTAATACACTACTCACTTTGCATTGTCATTGCTTCATGAGAGATGGGTGAAAGTGATTCTGTGGTACTGATTGGGGTTGTCTCAATTTCGATGGCGAACAGAGACTCTTTATTCTGTGTACTTGGAATGGCCGATGACTCTTCCATTTTAGTATTTGTGATGACATCATGGGAATCAGTCGCGTCATTTTGCCGTTCTGTGGTGACAAACGTTGTTAGCGAAACAAATGGCATACCACTGGTAGGTTCATAACTAGGTGAGTGTGTTGGAGTGTTGGTCTCCACGTGAGTTGTTGTTGTTAAAGCTGTGGTGAAATCGAGAGCAGCCGGGGCAGTAGGGAGCACCGAGGCGAAAGCATCCGTGTTCCCATGTTCCAGCGTCGATTGGCTTTCTTGATCAGTTGTTGCTGCTGTATTGGCTGTAGTGATAGTCATGAAAAAGATTGGTGTGGTTTCTGGGGTGACGGGAATTGTAGATGCTTCATTAGTAGCGGCGTGTGCCGTCGTAGTTCCCTGATAGGCCGATGACATGGACATTTGAGAAGTCGTTGTTCCCTCTTCAGTTGAAGATATCAGAGCTGAAATATTAATAATAATGAAAACGGCAGTTATAAGTGAATCGACTTGCTCAGTTAATAATACATGTCGCCTATCACGTTATGAACATAACCGTACAAAAATAACTGTCTTACATTTCATCGTGAACTTTAGTCCCATTCAAGTATCATTTCAATACCCTTGCTACGTAACATGTCTTTATAAACGTCGCTAATTTTTGTCTCTGTATTTGTCAATCCTGTTGCTAAGAGTGCTTCAGGATATACCTTGGGTGCCATAGGGTCAAATGAATGAACACCACTCCCCCAATCATTTAGGCTCTTAATACTTACGTTGGACACACTGAACGCTGGCGTATCCACTGTCACAGTAACCAGTTCCGTACTTAAGTAGGCGACATGACTTGATAGAAGTGATACTCCCTACATTTTCGCAGTCAAGCTCGTCAAAGCGAACCTCTTCAGCCAGGTCACCGAAGCGATTGTCATCGTAAAAAGCGACAAAGTCTACGGCGTCGAATCCAAGCATGCGGCACACATCAGTAGCAGCAGCAATACTCCAAGGCTTTTCGGCACAAATCGACCCCCATGATCCATCGTAGAAGATTTCGACGCGACCTTCATAAGAATCTCGGCCTCCGACGAGACGGAGATTGATGTGCATGTCTGCATGATGGAAGAGAGAACAGTTATGTTCAAAACCATGCGTTTTTCCATGTCTACAGCATAAGGGGGATCATCAGTTGATGCAATGGACTTTTGACATTATCACCTAACTCACAAAATTCTTGAGCCGTCAATCATGAGAAATTTCCCCACATAAATGCTCCATCACATACGAGGAAGTTTTACTTCAATGTTTTTTTAAAACCTACTTGAAATAAAAGGAATCGTCAAAAGTACATACTTTTTTTTCCTGACAACTGTATCTCAGGGTCTCTGAATCCTAACCAGTGGTATTTAGTAGCATGTAAGTAGGCACTAAAAATTACATAAAGTATTTAGGAAATCCAAACCCGGAGAAATGATGTTTTCGTGGTTTGAATAATGGATAGACATTCAATGGACATTTTAACGTCTATTTGTATTATGATATGTTGCTTATTCAAACCTTTTCTTCATTACCCTCGATCGTAGGCCTCTACTAAATCTAATTGAACATATTGCTCCGGTTGTCTTATTTTCGCTCGCTGGACGCATATAGCAGACGACAATCGGTGGATTAGACGACACTTGGTAGTGAATTTGTATGTGAGATTGCTTTGCTGAATATAAAATATAAGAACATTCTCCATATCTTTAAACTATCATTGATGTCTGATAATTAAACAGTTATTAAAATAAACCTACCAAACTACATAATACAATGAAATACTTGAATTAAAGTAGGGGAGTTTGATGTGGTGCACAATTGCACGTGTCTGTAAATAATCGAATAGTCCATGGTGATCATGAATATTCACATTTTTGCTTACCTCGGCAAAGTGTTTGCTTATCTTCAATGGAAAAAATACGGTGAGGGGTTGGTTGAAATGGACATAATGAACTGATCAGAACTGATCTATTATCATTCATTCTTCTAATCCTTCGTGTGCTTGACCTAAAACCTTACAATCGCTTGGCAAACTGAGTTAAAAGTTAGATTTTGTTTACATGTGTTATAGGCAATGGCGAGCTTGCAACCTATTTTGATCAAATTACGGTGGGTGAACTTTCAAAAGTCAATGGACATGAGGGTTCGAATGAAAGAGCAAGTGATAACGTACGTTTTTTTTAAACAAAAAATGAATTTTAAACGAGTTTTTTGTAAAATTCCATAGGCTGCTGACTCTATATGTTATATTCGCTATATGTGCGAAGATTTACAAATAATTTCTTCGTCGATACATATAAGCTGTCGTTTCTGGTCTTGCACTAGACTTTGAAATGAACTTTACACATGACATATAGCCTGGGAGAATAAAGCGTCGTGAGCAAAACGTCTAATGGAACATAAGATTGTTTTCACAAAAATAATGTTGAATGCTAAAATTGAAGAAAATCAGCAACATGGCTTCAAACCTGTTTCACATGATATTGATGTGGCACCGTACGTAGAATCACAGGTCCTTTCCTTATATCGAAACATTCGGCATTCAGTAACATTATCTTCAAATCCAGTACATTGTAAATCGTCAAAGAAGAGAGATGTATTTCCACTGCTGAAAAATGCACTGCCGTCCTGCAGAAGAGCGAAGGCTCTAACATATCCAAGTGAACGACAGAATACGTCAGCCTCCTTGAATGTCCATTCTTCACCACAGATTTTGCGCCAATCGCCATTGACGAAGAACTCGACTTGCCCTTCATGGGCTCCGCTGCCATCTGCTAGCCTGATGTCGACTTGAGGAGCCGATTCTGAATGTGAAAACATTTATAAAAAAAATGAATTAGAGTAATAATAATGCATGGCTTCCTATATAGCGCTCATATCCGTTACGCTGTGACGCTAATATATGGCGCTTACCCTGGTTATAGACGATCTGTTAAATTAACTAATCCTAAAGCATACGAATTGAATGAAGATTATGCACAGGTGGAAATAATTAATTGTTGCATGGTGTACGTACCTATAACTAGACTAGGCTCATCACTAGAAAAAAAATCGAGTTGCATGAATCGTTAACAAACGTTTTTTGTATTACAGGGAGGAAGTGATAAAGAAATGGAAAGTAAAATGTAATGAACAGCTCACTTGAAGTGCATGTAACACTTGCTGCTTCGAAAGCGCCATCTTCACAAAAACTTTTCTGGTATCTATAAGCTGTGCATGACGTCAGATTGGTTTCTGAGCCCGTGCAGTCCACCTCATCAAAATGCACCAATATGAGGTCACCTTGACCATATGTATCGTCGTAGTAAATAATGAAAGCACGGCCATGGTCTATGTTTCTGCACACGACGTCAGCGATATCCAATGTCCAGAGGTCATTAGCGCAGATCTTGCCCCAGGCTTGGTCGAAGAACACCTCTACACGACCTTCATGATACCCACTACCCCCGGTGAGACGGACATCGATATTTTCATCTGAGTCAGTGAGTAGAAGATCATTACATTACAACAAACAACAGAAGCGTGAAATGCGACTTGTTAATCGTTAAACAGGAATCGACTTACACTCGCTGAAATGGAAGTGAGAGAAAATCGAACACTTTCACGTACAGTATAAATAAAAGAGTCCGAAATAACCATTTGTAATTAAATGCTTTTGCCTTAAAGTTCAAAGGATTTATTCTATGGAAGAAAAAAACAATAATTTGGTAATCTTTTCATTAATATGTGTGATGTCAAACTTGGAGAACCTTCCCATTTCGGTGTGTAGGCACACAAGAAAAGTTAGAAAGATTATAAATATTCCCCCTTTCTAATGATGGAAGAGTATTTTTGTGCGGGATGCCAATATATATAAACAACACATTCTAGAAATCATTATTAATTGTCTCAGCATTCGAAGAATACCAGCTTTTTCATGCTTATTCCAATTGTGCTTAAAATTCACGTTACGAGTTTTTTTCTCAGTCAACTACTTTTTCTCAAACCAATTCTCTATTCAGGGAAATTTCCCTTTCATAGATCCGCGATAGCTCTCCTTGGTATCCATGAGAGCTCCAAGAATGTCAAGTTAAGATACATAATTGTCTTTAAATGTATTACTATTGATTTGCTAGAAATAGCATTAAAGAATTAACTTACGAATGTCACAGCTAATTGATAAATGTCCGAAATCCTTGGAACAAAAATTACTCCGATACTTAAAGAGATGGCACTTCTTGTATGAACTTTGAGATGCTTGGCAGCTGATTCCATCAAAGTAGGTCTCTGTATCATCGCCGAATCCACCATGTTGTAGAACAGCGGACGCACGGTCATATCCAAGACTGCGGCAAAGAACGTTTCCTGCAGAGGCATCCGTTTTCTTTCCACACACACCATTCCACATGCCATTGTAGAAGAACTCAACACGACCTTCATGTGGTCCTGTGCCATTTGAAAGCCGAAGCATATCATCATGAACTGAGAAGATTAATAAGACCATGGTTCAGAAGATATGAAATACCCACATGATTGTAGGCCTTATGGTGATATAGAAAGGAGAATGCTGAACAGAAATAAGGGAATAATTTTTATACAACCAGACTGTTAAAAAAAAACAATACATTGCTTTGAGGGACCTAACTTTTACAAGTGTCCTCGTCTTTCTCTTTCACTAAAATGCAAGATATGAACTTGTTCCCTATAACTTTTCTTTTGATGTATATACTATATCACATGTTATATTTTTGTTAAACTGTATTACATTCATGTTGGAAGAAAGACAAATGAACTTGAACGTGAACTTGAATTACAGTTCCATAACTAAGAATCTAGGGTAAAAATCAAAGTCTGTATTAAGCAATCAATCCTTCGTACTACATGATAAAAAACCCATGTCCTAGTTGAAAGGTTATGGTTCGGCTGCCCAAAATCGAACGGGGCCAAGTTGGTTTACGAGCGGCACACATGAAATGGGGACGATTCTTGCTTACATGCATCACAGGCAACTCCAGCGTATACATCTCCTGAGCAGCTAGTTCTGACGCCTAACATGGTACACGAATCAAGTGAACGTGCTGATCCAGAACAAGCTATCATATCAAATGATATGGGAACCTCGGACTTTCCAAATACGTTATCACGAAAAAGTATATCTCCTCGATTGTAGCCAGCGGCCTTACAGATGACATCTCCATCATTGAAATTCCACTGTGAGCCCCCGCAGATGGCGCCCCATACCCCACGAACTTTGACCTCAACAAGACCCTCATTAGGAGTGGTCCCTCGTGTGAGGTTCACAGAAGTCGGCGTATCTGTTAATTTGTATTGAATGTGTACATGTTAATCAGGCTTTTATCGCAATTAACAAATTAGTCAAAGTTTGGAACTCGTATCAAAATAGGTTGGTTCGATGCATGTTGAACACGAGGCGTCATTTCCTCATGCAATGTTATTATCTATGATAACCAACCCTGTAAAATGCAATTGGTAAATACCATTAATCCAACTCAATGCTTGCATTTTTCAATTGCATTTTCTGCTTCATCATCTTTTTCTTGTATACGATCCCAATACCTTAACACATCTAAATAGGCCGAACCATTAGCTGGCACATTCTTACGTTAAGGCCCGGTCACACAGCCCTCCACGGGCGTATCGCGGCCGAATCACGGCCAAAAAATTCTGCCCGTGAAGCAGACGCTGTTGGACGCTTGGAGGTCGCGATAAAGACGCGATACAGCCGTACTTTACCCGTCGTCAAACGCGGTAAGAAATTCACACGCGGTTGGCCGCGCGAAAAAGTTTTGGGCTGCCCGAAAATTTAGACCGCGGGTAATCGCGGGCGGTACACGTGGTACACACGCGGTAAAGACGCGGTACAGACGCGGAACGAACGTGCTAGGACGTGCTACGGCCGCAGTTAAGACGTGGTTACACGCGGTAGGACACGAAATTTTAGCGGGTAATCGCGGGTGGAGAACGGTCATAGCACGTTTGTTCCGGGTCTGTACTGCGTTGTTATCTCGTGCATTAGCGTGTGTACCGCGTGTACGCACGGACAAACGCCTTTCTCCGCGTAAACTGTACACGTCCCAAATACGATTGTCCACGGCCTAATCGTGTCCGTACAACGTCTGATTTTAGGTATATAAAAAGCCCATTTGCCGAGCATTCCACTGTGACTCCTGCCTTGGGCTTCTTGGCGGCCTCCACTGGCACTGGGCTGCCTTCATCTGCTGCCTTCGCCCTCGGCTTCTTGCAAGCACGCTGCTTCTTCTTGGCCGGGGAACTCGACGTCGGCTTCTTCTTCGGTGCCATAGCTTGTTCTTCAAAGGACTGTGTCTTGAGCGGTTATGATTTCTACAGCCCGGTTAGGATGCTTTATTATACCTGTGGTAGGCCGCGGTACCGCCGCGCTTCACCCGCGATAAGGACGCGGAACAGTCACCGGCGTCTGTTCCGCGGGCATACCACGGGTAAACCGCGGGTAAACCAATTTTGCACATTTTCCACCACGGGCAAAAAAAAAATCGCGAAATTTTACCTGCGATACAGACGCGAAAAGCTGTGTGACCAGGCCTTTAAAAGGACAAAGACAACTCATGTTAAGCGCGCATAAGACACGATGGTAGTTATGTTCTAAAGGACTAAAGGACAACTATACAACATACAACTACCTGTGCACATACCTGATGGAAAGTGAAAAGATCAACCGAGGATGATAACCAATTTAAAACGAATTGTGGGGATGCGCGTGCGTGTGTGTTTGTGCGTGCGTGCATGTGAGTGTT